>CVRI01000021.1:774201-966697 GCA_900005825.1 Clunio marinus | reverse complement strand
CCCTACACGACGCTCTTCCGATCTGATTCCATTAACCGATAAATCCCAAAAGAGGAAAAGGGATTTCTATCTCTCTAACTACTCTTTATTTACGTCATTTGCTTGAATCGCATGTAGGCAGTTGTTGGTTTGATCTAAGAAGTTAATTCCTTTTTCGGATGATCATTAAATTGAAGTTTCAAACATTTTCTTTATAACTGAAAAACAAGAAATTAAATTGTTGATCATTTCCAATTCACCTGAAAAGTTTGCTTTATAACTTCTTAAATTACCTGGAAAGTAAATTCAAAACAATTTCAAACAATAAATCTTCTTTGAAAGTTCATGTGAAATTTTTCAAAAAGATTTTATTCAATTTTACTTCGACTGTGAGTTCGACAGTCATCTCTTCTTGATACTTAAGATTATTTCTATTTATTTCTTATTTACAATTTCTAATACATATTAAAGATTTCTCAACTTAGATACATATAAGATCGTCAACAAATATTACTTTTCCTTTCTCTTTCTTATTTGGCTAACAAATTTTGAAGTCCTTTAGCAAGAATACTGTAAGATTAAAACGTTATGCTATCTAAATTGAGTTGTTATCAAATGTTTAAGTTTATCGTATCAAATATTTATACTACAAATGTACAGCTTTCCATTTTTTATGTATTTACCATAAAGCCCTCTCAAGTGAAGTTCTGAATGAGTAAAAAAAGGTTTTATCGCAATGCAAGATCAACAGAAAATAATCTTACAGTCTCTTTGTCATAATCGGCAAGATTTTGCGTCTCATATCATTATTATTTTTAAATCCTGGTCTATTGGATATTTGTTAGAACGAGAGGAAACGAAAAAAAAGCCCCAAAACCTTTTCTAAACTTACTCCAAAGCCCTTGGCAGTTTTAACAAATGTCATCGTTTCCAATCCTTTTTTTTTCGGAGAAAAACCTTGTAAATGTGAAGAAGCTATGTTGTTATCTCATTTAATCGCATTGCTTAAGGAATGAAAAAGGAAGGACGAATTGAATTTTTGTTTCTCCTGCTCCAATTTGGTTGAATTCATAATGAGGGTTCGCTTTTTCTCCTTCCTGTTTGAATACGATTTGTTAAAACTTTTTAATCGTCATGAGTCTCATGAACCATTTTTCTGAGGCTTAACGTTTGCAATGAAACAGAAAAACCATCGCCAGCAAAATTTTTACCGTGCTCAACTAAGTCATTTAAATTTATGACTTAAGCGCAAACATTTCATTTTCTCTTTTGTCTCATAACTTTTTTTTTCGTTCCATTTCAAAGAAAGCTCATAAAACTTTCACAAACGTAAATTAGTCGTAATTCAACGGTAAAGGTTTTGCGTTGCTTTTTTTTATGAAACAATTAAAAAGCTTTTAAGAACGCTCATCGCCCACTCGTTTTCATCATATTTGTAATCATAAAAATGGGATATAATTTTTATTTTGGGACACTTCATTTTTAACAGAGAGATTGATGTCGTCGTGTAATTAGATTCTTAACGAAGGTGCACAAAGTTGTTAAAAAGAAAAAGAAAACATCGATTAACTTTCCACGAAAAACTTTTAATTTACTGCCGTAATTTTGACTCAACAATTTAATGTACTGAAAATATTTTTATGACTCTTTGCCTGTTGGCGAAGAAAAACATTCCTTAGAGTTATTTTATTTCCACCACTATGAGTCTTAAGTTTGGGAAAACAAAACTTTTATCGTTTCCTTTCTTTCTGCTTTTTAAGGTGAAAATTTAAGATTTACGATAATTGAATTAACGTGATATTTAATTTCTTATAATAAATGATACAAAGATTTTTTATAGACCTCGATACGTATTCAAAAATATTATTTTTGATTCTTATCACAGAATGTGAATGTTAAAGAAGAATTTCTTTTAAATGTTGATAAACTTAGAAATTTTATGAACTGAGACTGTCGAAAGTTGCTAAGAATATTTGATTAAAATATTACAAATTATTCCTTTTCATGTAAATGAAGCAATTAAAACTGCTTGTGAAAAAAGAAAATCTTGCTGCGAATAAATTTTGCATCTATTAAATTTATAAAAATATTTTCCACTTCATCTTATCTCGAAATTCGTCTAACTTTAAAGCAATAACGTCTTTGACGAATCATTCCTTTATCAACTTACTTAATTAAACAATTAGAGACATTTTCTATGACGACTATGACATCAAGCCGAGAAATCTCATCTTATAACTAAAGAGATATAAAAAAAAGTTTAATTGAACAGTTTTTTATTAATTTCTTCATCGCATCTGAATATCAAATCACTGCTTTCAGGATGCGACAAAATTACGACAACGACCTTTGAACTTTTCGACAGGAAGAAAAAAAAGAAGAAAAGATTAATGATTTAAGTTGTAAACCATTACTAATGAGATGAATGTTTGTTTATGTAGACATTTTTCTTCGATTATGTTATTGTCTTCTACCCTCATTATTTATCTTCATGCTTCTAATTAATCTCTTTTCACACTTTAATCACATTGCCATTGTCAAAGTCAAGTGGCGAAGACAATTCACTTCGATCATCTTCATCACGTCACATGAAAACATCTCCGATGATAGTTTGCGGACCACTTTTTCTTGATGGTGTAGTTGGCACACCGTGCGGACATTTCTGCATAGACGATTCATCTTCAAAGGTGACCATTTTTTCACGAGGTTTTTGAATGCTTAAGAGTGTTGTTTGTGTCATCGGCGTTATGGGAACAATAGTTTGTTGAATTCTTTTCGGTGGTGGTGGAAGAGCTAAATCGCCCACGCCTGACAAATTAAATTCACTCACACTTCTCGGTACAAAATATTCCATTTGGCTTTCAAGTATGCCGGTTGAGCGACGTGCTGGCGTATTACGATGAAAGCCAGTTCCAATATTGATACGAGGGGTTCGTGGCAATGAGTTGTAATCGTTCAGCAGTAAATCATTTGGTCTGTGTCAGGATTTCATTGGCGTTATTGCAACATTGACTAATGCAATATCATCGTCTGGAGATTGTTCTTGCACAGCGAACTTTCGGAGCCAAATTATAAGTTCCGTTTGTATTAAACTAAAGCACATGGCGACGATGGCCATTCCGACGATAATGTAAGCACTTGCAGCATACATTCCAATGTCGTCCTTTGGCTGTAAATCACCAAAGCCGATCGTGCTTAATGCGGTAAAGCAGAAATATAAACTTTCCAGCACGCCCCACTTCTGAAGCTCATGGAAAAGTGCTGCTCCTGATGTGATGTAACAGATGAGAATCATAACACAAATCGATATGGGCACAGCTGACTGCTTCTGCTTCTTATGATGATTACCCGTACTTATGCTGTTTGATAAGTAGTTGTTGTTGTAGTTACTAAGCGATGGATTATGGAAATGCTGCGGCTGTAAACTATTGCCGCTGTGATTCCAACTCCCATATTGCCTCTTTTCAGCGTCAACACTTTTACCTTTGTTATTTGTCGTTTCACCGAGAATGTTATTTGCTGTCGATGATGAAGGAGTTGTGGTTGATGACGATGAACTGTTAGAGTTTGATGATGACGAACCTGAACTACTCTTCGATGACGATGAAGATCGTAAACGTTTGAAAATGCATCGCATTGCACTTGAAAGTCCTTCGCCCATAGTTGAGAGGTAAAGTAGAACTATTGGGATGCCAAAAAGTGCATAAAGCAGAGCGGCTGATAAAGAGAGATGGGAAAAAATTTAAATTAAATCTTTAAGTCTAAAAACATATTCATTCTCTTTCTCTGTTTTATTTTAATACTCACCAATTCGACCCCATTGACTTCTTGGCGTGATACCACCGAAACCTATAAATGAAATAAAGAATGTGAGAAATTCGATTAATTTTTAATAATGATGATTTAATGTAAGTAAATTAAACAACCACAGATTTATTTCTTCCTACTGTAAAACTTTTACATGCTTTTAATCTCTTCATTAAAGAAATTTCAAATTGTAATTTATTAAGAGAAATAAATCTTTAAATTCTTGTAGACGGAAGCAATCTAAAATTAATTAAATTGTTTTTCCACTTGAAATGGAATTTTAGGCAGTTTCTCAGATATCTACTAAAATATCTTTCAATTGTTGTTCACTCATTCTTTATGCTTGAACGTTTTATATAAATTTAAATATCTTTCCATTTAATTTATGAAATAAGGAAAGCTTTATGAAAGTGATCGTGTTTTGTTTTATCTTAGGATGTTTGTGCGTGGGCGGATGTCTGATGTCAAGAGAGTTATAATTTTGAATGAGAAACATCACGTAAGCATCTGAATGCGTAATTAAAATTCTCGGAAAGCTTCAGGGATTTTTATGTTTACTAAATGAAAGGAAGCGTTCTTCATTTTAAAATATAAAAAAATTAAGCTTTTTAACCAAATCTGTGCTTGAATTTCTCTATTGAAATTTCAGTGATTCTAAAGTCATGTTTCACATAACAGTTTAACATCCTTAAGTGATTTGAGATTACAATCTGTGGCTAAGATCCTTAGACATTCTTAAATACGTTTAAGCTTTTCATACCAAAATAGTATCCTATTTGGAAAATACCCAACTTATTTACTTAGTTCATCAATTCATATTCAGTCATGCGGAGAGGGTGCTGCTACCTTTCTCAAAAGTCAGCGAAATTTCTTAGAGCAGAAAACTCCCAGAAATCATTTTAACATCCCATGAAACGTGATAGTTTCCTCAAGAGTCTTATAAAAGTATAAAATAACATTTTACTGACGACATGAATATTTAAGTAAACATATTGAAAATATTTATTCAGCATAAATATGTATAGATGTCTATTCACTATGCAAATGATATGAGACGCATGATTCTGGTTAATTAAAGTATTAAATTTCGTCTCCAATGTTGATGCTTAAGAAATGAAATGGAAATGAAGACATGCATAAATTATGTTAATAAAGCTCAACATAATATAATCTAATTATTTTACTTAGAGAATTGTTGTCGTCTGACTATAACTCACTCAATAAGAAGAAGAAATGATTTTCTTTTACGGTAAACATCGCAATCTTACGGAAATTATTATTCTACTCGTTTAGATCTGATTTACATTCTAATATTCTCTTTTCATTTTCTACACATCATCACCATTGTCATCAGAATCATCATCATCATCATCTTAATCATGAATCAATCCTTGATACCCTTCAAAATAAATCGATGAAGAATAAAAAGAAGAAGAAAGGAAAAGGCCCGCAATGATTATTCGAAGAATTTCTAACTCGTTTTATTATTCCGCATTCTCAATTCCATTCGATACTTCTGGGAAAAGCCCAAAAGAAAGGAGCTGTCGACTGATGGAATTGGAAGTACCATCATAAGCGCTTACGAATGATGCAATTTCATTAAAATTGAAATGTTGGGCTTCCATATTTGTACCCGGAAGGATATCTACAGCTATCACTGTATGATAAGCCGAGAGAATCTTCGCCTTTCAACATTTATGCACGTCTGGCTGACTCAATGCTTCAAGTTGATTTCATATTTTCTTCTTCCACTGATTCTTCATTCATGTACGTTGTACATATTTATATGGTCTGAGTCTCATCTGAATTGACATTCAGAAAACATAACCTTATCAAATTGTAATATTATTGCAAATATTATACTGAAATACTTGGGGATTGTGATGAAGAACGTGATAAAGGAAATATTTGAATAATAAAGAATTTCGAGAGAAAAGGCAAATTTTCACTTCAAATATAGGCCAAGCGGGTCGGGCTTCCTAGCAACTTCAGTGTTCCTTGTATTCAATTTTATTCTATTTTGATTACACTCTTTGGAGAAGAAAATGAAAACATTGTCAGCTGGTTTCTTTTACCATTTGCAATGCTGGCTTCTTTAGGCAAACATTTACACTTTAAAACAATTTCATGGAGCAGTTTGCTATTTTATGTAAGGGAAGAAAAAGGAAAAGTGAAAAAAGGGGCGAACATTCTATTGTAATAAATTTATCAATTTAGTCGTTGTAGGAAATATCAGAAGGGATTGAAAAAAAAAATTGCTCAGGGTTCATTGAAAGCCAACACAAGATCAATTCAAAGAGCAGTAGAAGA
Source organism: Clunio marinus (assembly GCA_900005825.1). Lineage (NCBI taxonomy): Eukaryota > Metazoa > Arthropoda > Insecta > Diptera > Chironomidae > Clunio > Clunio marinus. The sequence goes on along the minus strand of CVRI01000021.1, from coordinate 960,601 downwards.
TTGAGGGTTTATTTGAAGAATGAGAATAAAAAAAAAGTTGAATGAGAAGCCTTTAAATCAGCCGAATGATAAAGTGTTCGAAAGCAATAAAGGGAAACTTTTTCAATGCTAAATGTACAGTTGGGAAAATCTCGTTCTCATCTCTTTCAAGAATAAGAGTAGAGGCAGGAAGTGAAAAGTTTGACTTGGTCTTCTTCTCTTCTAACTAAGTTCTAACGGAAACTTTTAGAAGCAGCAACATTAGCGATAAAGAATTCTAAAAATGGGCTCATCCGAAAGGTTTCGTTTTCGTACTATTTTGTGTTCCACAAATCTTCAACTTCATCGCCCCATATCGCATTGATTCTACTGCGGCAATAAATTTTTATTCTCTTCAAACTTTTTCATCGTTTCGTTTTATTCTATAAAACTTTTTTAAAGCTTTCAAAAGATGGCAGCTCAGGTGAGAGAAATCTCATCCCGAAATTCAACGAAGATAGTGTGAAGAAAAAATTACGAAAGAAACTCATCAAACACTTTTCATTTCTCCCTTAGGGATCCAACTTAGTTGGAGGGGGAAAAACAATTCACATTATAATTGATAACTCTCACTTTTGTTGAGTCAGTGAGGTGAAAGATAAAAAGAAAAAAGAAATTATTACGCTTTCTTTCCTACTCTAAATTAAGTCCTAAACGAAAGATGATAAGAATCGCTTTGGGCATTTTACTCAAATGACTGTAATTTTGGCTCATTGCATTCCACTGAGTTGAGTTTTTAATTTTCCTCAATGTTCAATGATAATCATTCCATTTCTTTAATCTTTCATAAAATCAGTGCTTTCAAGCAAATAACTTTTAAATTAAATTAAAGATATTCATAAGACTTGCAATCAATTATCGACTCGTTCCTCTTGACTAACTCACATTGTTTGTTGGGGGAAATTTTCTATTAAAAATCAATTGAAAGGAAAGAAAATGGTAAGTTGGGATTTGTTTGTAAATAACGTCATCATTTGAGTCTTGGTTTGAGTAATAAAATGGAATGTTTGAATTCTTTCAATTACTTTCAATTTAATTTATATCGTTATCTATTTAATATAAAAAGAAGAAAGAAAATTTAAATGAGCAAAACTTATGAGTAAAAAGTTTGATGATTTGATTTTCTTTTTCCTTTGCCAACAGCAACGTTTTCCTCATTTAATGGGAAAATTTATTTTTATGAAGTCTTGGCGCTGTTTGTTCTTTGTTATCAATCGCTTTATATCATCAGCAAACATTTTTTTATTAACTTCAACAACTCATTAATGCAATTCATCTGAAACATAAATCAAAGAAGAAAATTGTAAATTTTCAAACGTCTTCTCGTGAAAACCTCATTAAGAAATTCTTAAAAAGCATTCAATAAATAATGTGATAAGACAAAAAGGGTCAAAAAATTGTCAGGTCAAGCTGAATTGCTTTTTCTATTGTATTGAATTCCATTCTATTTAACAACAATGAAAAAAAATGTCGATTGAGAAAAATCATAAATGGTCGTCTCGCATGCTGTGCTTTCAACTAAAAAATGTGCTGTCGTCATGTTTATATGGTCATGTACGAGACCGAAAGCAAAAACAGAAGCATTGTTTGAAAACAATTCCCATGATTTTTCTTTTGATTGTTCCTTACTATCGTCCTTTTTTACCCCACACTTACATCCCGCTCTCACTCCCAACTTCCTTACTTCGTGTCTTAAAGTGTTTGCCATAATATTTACTTTCACAATCGTTCGGTCTTGTTTTCATGCAATTGAACATTAATGTAAGCACCGATTTGGAGCAAAACAAAATTGTCGAGGATACTTTTCTTTATCATGTCTATTTTCAAGTCATGGGAAAAAGATCAGGAAAAGTCGGAAGACCATTTCTTGTTCCCACAAGCTTAACATTTACACTGACTTAGAGAGAGAAAGAGTGAGGAAAAGAGAAGGAATAAAAAGATTTTCATCTTCTATAAGTATCACAGTCTTGTTGACTCATTCATCGGATTCGCTTTTCGCTCCTTCTTTATCTCCTTTCTAAATAAAATTCCGTTGCTTTTTTACCAAAAAAAAGGTAAATTTAATATTATTTATTTAGGATGAGTATCACTTTCATATTCAACATTTGAAAAATCTCTTTCGTAATTCATTTTCATGGGTTTAATTTTTCTGAGGGCAGTTACGGGTTTTAATCATTTTGTTTACATATTTAACAATTTAAAATCTTCATTAATGCCATGAAAATATCTTTAGGAGAAGGAAAAGTGGCAATGATTGTATTTAAGTATTTAATGAGCGAAAAATGTTTTCTTACCTATCGTTGTAATCAATGTTAACGAATAGAGAAATGCTGAACTATAAGTCCATTTATAGGGCGTTGGAGGTTGTTTGGCAGTCTGTGTTTGTTGCGCACGTGAAAGCTTTAAGGCTTGAAGAATCGTTTCCTAGAAAATTTACAATATTATCAAATATTTATTCTTATTCAGTCGAAAAATAAATTTTCTTCTTGTTTTTCTTAAATTTATTTTAGTTTGTCATGCCTAAAATTTAATTTAAATAAACTTCTTGTTTTTATAAGATTTTTCATAGAAAATAAAGTGAAAAATATCAAAGTTTAAAATTTAATTTTAAATATTAAAGGAATTTCAGAAACGACAGCAGTTGGAAAAATATTGCGAAGATTTTCAAACAATTGAATGTGCTTAATGAAATATTCATGGAATATTTAAAAATAAAATAAACTTTTCTTCTTTCACTTGAACTATGCATTTAAAGAATTGCATTTCTTTTGCAGAAAATATTTCCTCAAATATTTACTTCAACATGAAAATACTTTGAAACTTTTTCTGAAGTCTTGTCATTTCATGACGTCTTAAGGACGGAATTTCTTTCGTTCTGCCTTTTCTATTTCAGTGCAGCTTAAAGGAGATTTATTTGAAGAGAAAAACAAATAGAAAAACATTTAAATCTTACCTGGAATTGCTTCACTTCTTGAGCAGCTAACCGAGTCCAATTATCTTTGTAGAGAACGTTTAAATCCTCTGTTATTGACCATAGTTGATTTACAGTTCTAGAAACAAAAAGTTCTCTTTAATAATTTACAAAGAATATCTTTTCATATGTGTGACGAGCATAAATACTAAAGAGCTTATGTTAAAATGTCAAAGTTTTTTCTTTCTCCATCTCTCTCTCTCTCTCTCATCACTTTACGTTATGAGACTTCATTGTTCAATAATGAACATTCTCGAAAATAAATATAACACTTGCCATTTGAATTTTACGACTATCACTATACTTTACAGCAATTTAACAATCCTTTGAAGGTGGCATGAAAATGTTTTATTAGCACTTCAATATAAATATAAAGTTTTACTCATAAACAAACCTCTCGTCTTTCTTATTTAACTGTTGAGCATGAGCTCTACTGACTGATGGTTATACAACTGAGAAATCAACATAAATTCTTAAAACAATGCAATGGCTTCATTATATTCAATGTTTCTCGTAAAAAGTTTATTTATAGCATGAGATGGAAAATTTCACCACTTCATTGGAGTATTTTTGATGTGTTTTGCTTTTCATGCACGCTGTTAATATTCTTGTAACCATTTTAAAGAATAGAAATGGTGACATAGGGATTTAGATTGTCAAATTTTAAGTCTCATAGCGTCGGTGCTCTTTTTCTTGCCATGCCATGACATCACGTAAACAAGGTCTAACTGGGTTTGGTTAATATTGAAGTTGATTCATTTATCATCTTTAATTTTAATAATTTCTTTCTTTATGTTTTCATATTCTTCAAAACTGACGGAATTGAATGCGACATTGAAGTCTTTTTTGAAATAAAATGAAATATTATGATTGAATAGAAAGAAAAAAATTGACGTGGAATTCAAATGATAGCGAAAGCCGGAAAGCTTTACTTTAAATTAATGAGTTAAATATTACCTCGTCCTAAGTTCAGCATAAATCATGTCATTATTTCTAGGATATGGTTTTGAAGCAGCTGTTTCGATTCCATCCATTTCTTCCAAATCACCTTCTAGACTTACGAACAATATTGTTCCCATCACAGTATACACGAGCACTAATATGAGAACACCTGCAAAAATGAACAAACATATAAACGTTATTAAATTTTCATTGCTTTTTAATGAATGCCTTCAAGTTCTTTAATATTTTCGCCAATCATTTATAGCCTCAACATACACTTCTATATAGCAAAAAAAAAGCTCATTACAGAATTATTGATGGGTGGGGGAGGATATAAAACAAAAGAGAAAAAAAATTGTCAATAATTTCATATGAACAAAAAAACAAGAGTTTGGTGCTGTTATAAAACAATTTCATGTAATTCCATGCATACCGTCAGTAATCGATCAAAAGTATTTTTCAAACATTCACATATAATATTTATGGAAAAAGCTGGCAACAAAATGTATGTTCACAATGTTGTATTCTAATTTAGAAATGATTACCATTTTATGGAAATCTGAGAAATAGAAAATATGTAACATAAGCCAAAAATGGATATTCGACATCAATCATGATGGATTTTGTTGATTCAGGTTTAAACTCTTTTTCATGATCTTAAGAAGAAAAAAGTTGGAGAGAATAGCTTTCTTCTAATGTATGCATATGTTGGGAAGCATGAATTGACTTAAAATTATTTGTGATATTGATTTTGAGTTATAATAGAACTTTTGAGCTTTTGAAAGGCTTTAAAGATAAGCTCGTTGTCAGAATAAAATATTCCTTTGAATATATTTGAATTCACTTTAAAATTTCTTTCATTTAAATTGAAGATTTTCTTACCTATGGCTGATAAACATTGAGAACGTGGCGCTTTCCTGCAACCACATAGTGTCACCTGTTGGTTTTCACTTTTGTCGACCTTCGGTGGTGGATAACACAAAGGTGGACTTGATTGACTTGATGTGTTACCAACAAACGATGGCATTGATATTTGAGATTTACTCATATTTCAACGTTCATAAATTCATGTGCCAGATTTTTCACAAATTACAAATTTCTTATCTTTCATTTCTGTAAACCATCAAGATCGATGAAGGTCGTTGAATCTTTTCCACCGCACATGCCCGACAGTATTTTGTCAAAAATTATCAAGAAGCTCTTGAAGGTTTCTTTTGAAGTTCTTTTCCCTATCTGCTATCTGTAATAAATAAATAAATGTAAGAAAAATGAAAATTATTTACCAAGGAAACAATCTCGACGACAAAATATTCATAAGTAATAAACTTCGTGGGATGAAATTACATAAACAAAGTTAGATGATACTTGTATTCTCTGAGATATAAGAATTTAGGATCTCCTTGTTTAGACTTGAATGAAGTTTGTAAATGATGAAACAAGAATAAAAGACTTCTTGATTTCCTTCCACAAGATTTTCAATTATAAGTTCAATAATAAGAACAACAATAAAAGGTTTATCGAAAGTTCTGTCATGAAGCGTAACAAACTTCTGCCTCAAGCTCCAAATAGCCGCAAAAGAAAAATTGTTGAAATTAAAAAGAGCTAAAAACTTTTCAATTGAAATTGAAGTTTTTTTGAGAAAATTCAAGACAAATAAACATTTTTATAAAGAAGTAAAGTAAAAAGTTCATAAAAGTTTTTAACATCAAATGCACGAAAGAAAAATTCGCTTAAAAACAGACACAGAAATTGGTTGAAAATAAGTCAGAAAAGATTTTGAAACTAAGCTTAAGAGCTTTTGTTTAAGTTTGTCATATATTTATACGAAAATTCGCTGAAAGTTGAAGTTGCTTCGTTTCTTATTTAACAACTTAATAACTTCATCGATATAAAGTCAGTTAAAGAAACTTTTTTAATTCTAAAATTCTTCCTTAATGACACTCAATGCATGTTATCAACTCTTCATCAACCTGATTGTTTTCTCTACTGAAGTACTGCCTAATGTTCAAAACGAAAGAAAATCTATAATTTTTCATTTCCGAGCTTTTTTCCTTCCGTTGTTTCTTTGGCAATCAGATCCCAACTGTCAAGAAGTTCGTTCATTATCTTTTATCAAAGATTGAGTTCAGGTTACGAAAAATGATAGCGAAAAGAAGAATGAAAGGAAGGCGCTAAAGGGTTTGAAAGGGAAAAAGTTAAAGTATCATCGAGAATTTCGTAGTAAAATTCAATTTATCTTCATTTTTAATCTGAGTGACAAGCAATTCACTTTAATGTCAAAAATCAATAGAATGTCGCAACCACAAAACGTTTAATTTCCATTACGTTAAAGAATTTTTGTATGCGGAACTCTGTTAGTGACATTGCAAAGTGAAAGATGAAAAGCTCGTTTAAGAAGCTTGATAGGCATCAAAGATTCTTTATGTATGTACATGTAATCTGAGTTCGATTTCTATTTCCTATCAAGTAGCTTTCAAAGAATCAATGTAAAAAAATTAAGAAAAGATTTCCTTTTACCCCTCGATGTATATAAATGAAAACGGCAAACGAGAAAGGATGAAAAGCTTCAAGTTCATATCGATTGAAAGGATTCGAAACGTGAGTTTATTTGTCGAATTGTGATAACTTTTGCCACTTAAATGAGATGCGAAAGGAATGTGAGAAGTTGAAAGAGTTCTTCAAGTCTTAATTCATTTCAACTTAGCAAGCATATGGTTGAAGTTTGTATTCAGGGGATCATTTGCGAATGATTGTTTAACAACCAACTTAATTAACAATGGAAACTTTTAACACATCAAGGAGAAGAAAAAGAAAACAAAATTTTCTCCTGAACGTTTGACATTGGAACGTGTAATTTCTTTCACGACATTAAAATGAGTTAACCAAGCGTGTTTTCAGCAGTTAACAAAATAAAAGCATTGTCGAAAGCAGAAGCTCTTTGTTTTGATATTTTTAAAAATTCTGTTTATTATTGCTGTTACATTTAGCGTAGAAATGAAGGGATCTTTTGTTGTTCTTGCTTGGTGTGCTAAAATAATGTTTTGGTTAGAAAAGAAATGCCAACTTTTTCGCTCTTATTTAACTTGCTCATTCGAAGTTAATTTTGTTCTTTTGTTTTCATCCACAGCTACACACTGATGACTTCTGAAAGACATCGAGTGTAATAAAATACCGGAAGCAGCTCGTCGAAGACAAAAATAATATCAAGAGCAAGAAAAAAGTTTATTTTCTAATGTTCTCTGCTTCATGTACTTTTTGTCATACGATACATATTTCCCTTCGTTGATTCGATATGAGAAAACTTTTTTCATATCTCACGATGAAATAAAAATATCGTTTAAAAGATTTCCATTGAATAAAATATAAAAAATATCTGAAAAGCTATAACTAAGCCAAGCACAAATAAGAATGAAACAAGAAACTTTATAAAATTTTTAGGTTAGAAAAGAAAAAGTAAATTCAAAATTGAGACTTCAGGGAGAATTAAACACAATAAAACTATCTCCATTGTTATTCTTTTTTACTATATCAACTCTTAGTGAATAGAAAGCACAACATGATGTTTGAAAGTTTCACGACACTTTATCTTGTGAGTGAAGTTGTTTGGTTGCACAAAGCAAGGCACATGGGACTGATTTCATTTGAAAGCTTGTTCATTTTCTTCTCACTGCTCAGATAAACACAAAAGCTTCAGTGGAAGTTAGTTTTGCTAGCTACTTAAGCATCTTCGTAGTGAATAAAAAACTTGGAGATTCTTCAATGTTGAGAGGAATTTAGTTAGATAGTAAATACATATTAATGACTCTTGAAACTCATGAGACCCTTTGTTAGGAAAATTTGTAAAGCACACAATTTACAATCACTTTTCCCAAAAACTTATATACGAAGACATCCTTCAGTGCTTGCATTGAATGAAAATCTCAGAACAAATTAATTATTCACGTTCAGAAAAAGCAATGCAAACATTCATCAGCTTTGTAAGCTCATCGCGTAATCACTTAATTAATTATCGTGAAATTTATCTGTTTCCGTCGAGGTTTTATGTAGACGCATGGTCGAGTCTCATAAAGGAAATCAAACGATTACATAAATAAATAAAATACAAGAAAATACACCCACACATGATTACTTCGTCAAAAATTTCCCTTTCGTAATATATTTCCTAACATTATCGCGGACGATGATATATCGCTGCAATTACTCATTCTTTCGCAACCTAAATAAATTATTAAAATAATTTCTTCGCGAAGAAAAACTTTTTTTCCTTCATCTCAAGGATGTTTCTTTACATTTTAGTTGGATGATGACGTTTATGTATTTTTTAAACTTACCTTTCTTTACATAAATATTAGAAAGCTTTTCATTTAGCACTCAGAATGTGAAAATAAATGAAGTTGATAAACATGAGTTTGTTCTCGTTTAATGAGAGTTGATGGTGAAAGTTTCCACTCGTTGCCATTCATAAGTATCACGAGACATGAAAGGCGTAAAAGGGGATAAAACAAGTCAAGGGAATGCGAAGACTTGGAATTTATGTTCATTACATGAATGTGTCACAAATAAATCATCATTTTCGATGACAAATTATTATAAAAAGGTGAAAAATGGGGAAATATTGCCAACAAGATGGGAAAGGGAAGAAAAAAGTGAGTTCCAATGAGAGCACAATGGATAAGATTGAAAGCCAAAGCCGAGTCATTTTTATTGAAGCAAGAACCAGCACCAAAGACATTAAATCAATTGAATGCTCTGTTAGGGTTAGCAACATAAATTTAATATTTTTACCATCTCAATGGCAGGAGCATGAGAGTGAAAGCAGTTTTTCCTTTTTCTTTCTTTTTCATCGCTGGAAACATAAATTGCCGCACATTTTTCATCATCGAGTGGAGAAATTTTTTATGGAAAATCTTTTCGTTTTTATCTCATGGAAAATGATTTTTTTGTTTGAAGTGTTTGGTTTGTAGATTGTGACACTGACATGTCTTTGCTTTTACTTTCATTCACTCAAAGTAAGATTGGTGAAGTTACTTTCAAATCTACCCCGAAGATTGAAAGCAGACTCGAATAATTTTTTTCTCTTGTTCGTCTTGTTCCAAATCATTTCGTTTTATTATTTTTATGGATACATCGTTAAAGCTATAATTTGATTTTGAAAAGTAATAAATTGCCAATGCCCAAGGAAAGCACACTTGCATGATGCTTCAAGTTGATTTGATATTAAAAACGTTTCACGAAAAATGATTGCAAAAACGAAAGTTTTTTTCTCGTGTTTCTAAGCACGAGGCATTATTGAGTTTCAATTTAAGTAAATGAAATAAAAATCGACGAAATCTTAAAATAACTTCTATGTAAATTGTAAATAAAAATTCTTCATTCTCTTCCTCAATTCTTCGAATTTTTAAGTCGCTTTGATTGAAAGAATTGAGCCGAATAATCAAGACAGTAATTTAATGCTTTATCAGCTTCACGGATTGTCTCGTCTATTACTGCTCGTTTTTATTTCGCAGTGAGTGGGAAAAAATCAAATTTATTACGTGAGCTTGAATTTGCAAACAAAACAACCGCCCGATCTATTTTTTTTCCTTGAAAACTCACTTACCCTCCACTGAAGCTCGTTAAGGATCTTTTTACGTTTTGTTTCATTCTACATCTTTATAGCGTTTGTTGTATCATTTGAAAGAATTGAAAAAAAAGGTAAATTAGGCAATGAATCTTCGAGCAATCTCGCTTTGTTTCAATTCGAGCACCTCATAACGAATCACACTCGAAGCAGATAAATTTAACGAGTTCCAACATCTTCTCCTCCTCTAATGATGTGGGAACGGCTTTTCTTCACATAACTCAATGAAAATTGATCAATATTAGATGGCTTCTTTGGAAGATAATAAAATGGAGTGCTTTAGAATAATAATCGTAACAGTTGTCAACAAAATAAAGTCGAATTTGTTTTAGCATCACGCTTGCGGCTTTTTTTTTCTTCCTTTTCTTGTGTAATGTGGTAAGAAAAACACATTCTCAACCTCATGACTTTTCCACAATTTCTTTCTTTATATTTGGGTTTATTTTCTCCTTTTTTCTTCCTTACTGCCAATGTCATTAACACTTCAAACATAAATTGCTTTTTTATCATTATTTGCTCGTTTGCAAGATATTTTTTCGCCATACTTTCACATAATTCTTTTTATATGCTTTTCCATTCTCTCTAAGGGAAAGCTCAGGAAATAATCCGCTGTACATGGAAAATAAGATGACAATACGTATACGTAATGATCCATAAATTCCATTGATGATATTAAGAATGAGACAACAAATATGTGCGAGTCAATGTAATTTTTATTTCTCACAATATGTGTTTGATTGGCTTCGAAGTAATAATACTTAATTAGCAACCCAGCAATAAATAATTTCAGAAATTTTCTCTCAGTTAAATGACAAAATTCACCCTTTTCACCTGGAAAAGCTTTCAGTCGTTCAAAAATCTTGCGCTAAAACTTTTCACAACATTCCATTCGCACTTAGTCCCAAAAGTTTTTTCTTTTTTCCAATTGTGAACATTCTTGACATTCTTTACTCTACTTTATCCACTTTGGTTCATAAGTAAGTGAATGACAAAGGTTTTTTAAGTCGTCTGGTATGTCTGCTTATGAAACACATTTTTGTTATGACTTTTCGTCGAAGACATTTCGTGGTATCTTAAACATGTTCATGCTCAAGTTACCACTAATTCTTGATAATCAATAACAAAGGATTAGATTATAAATGAACTTGACATGTTTCTGGTGTCTCCTACTTAAAGAAAGCGAACATTGAAACAGAAAGAGGATTCTTCTCCACTTGAAAATAGCTACAGCTGTGCTTGCTAAACGATGATTCAGCTATAAATAAAGTAAACGATCTACCAACAAAAAAATGTATTCTTCCTGTATTTTTTTTTTATATTTTCTTCCTTATAACATTGTGAAAAACCATGTCAGTAACATGCGGAAAACGATAGCAATTTGAGACAGTTTTCATTTCATTTCCAACAAGACGGCAGAAACATAAAAGCTTTTTAACCAATTTCTTTCTTCTTTCTTTATTCTGAAATAAAATCTATTCATGTATGAGGCTTAGGCTGATTCTTGGGCTTATTTATCGTTGGAGAAAGAGAAAACTGTTCACAAAAGAATCGATAGAATTTATTTTTGTAGCGCTTTTGAAAAGAGAGTTTTGTTTATTAAGTTTATCGGGTTAGTAGTCGTTTGAAAGAATAAATATCAATCTTTTGAGAAAGTTTATGTTGTAAAAATCAAGTTAATCAAACGCTTATCTTGACCCAATTTATCTCTACTCAAAATTGCTTTTAATCAACTTGAGTACGGTTTCTGTGAGAACAGAAGATAAATCACGTGATCTTAAGTATGTTATGTAGTGGCGTTTGCTGATCTTCTGCAATCAACTGAATATATTTCCTTATTCCTACATACTTATTTATTATTTTCTCTCATATTTCCAGCTGATTTATTTCGGTGATTTTCTGGAACCGTAGCGAAATTTTTCATTCACTTTCGAAGCCTAAAGAAAGGAAAACATAAAGTTGAGAACAATAAGAAGAAATAAATACATTTACTATATAAAAAGGAAATCGGGATAGGAAAAAAAACAGCTCAAAGATAAATAAGGAAGTGAAATGTGTTGATTTATATTTCACATTTTGGAAATTATTACATTGTATTACGTGTGGTTAAAAAGCTTTTTCTTCACAACCGTTGTTACATCCTACAGTCAAAACGTTTTGTCTCGAACAAAGATAAATATGAAAATATAGATTATGGGGGCAAGAACTGTATCATGTCTAACGGAAAGGATTTATTATTTTCACATATTTGAAAACCATACCGTTCTCATATGTTGTTCAAAGTGTGTGTTGGATGAATAAATTAATAACGAAACGTTTCTGTAACTACAAATTTACTCATTAAAATCAAAAACAAGAATTATTAAGTCAGACAAAACTTTGTTTTCAACCCCACATTTAATTTGAAGACAATGCTAAACGAAACTTTCTCCATAATTCCAACTTTTGTCATATTGCAAGACTCTTGTAGATAACTGAGAATGTAACAAAGCTTTAAGTTATAACATTAATTAAAAAATTTCCACACGGAACTGTCACAAAGTTTTCATATTCCGTTTGACTACTATTTAGAATGAAATAATTTTGTGAAAAGCTTTTTAATATCATGGAGAATTATTCAGAAGAAATTGAATTATTGTATTAAATCGCAGCTGGTAGAAAATTATTTTCGAATCATTTTTGTATCCTCTCAGCTTGTCTAGCCAAAGAACATTATCGCAATGACCAGAAATCTTGAAATATTGGAGAATGATTGTAGTTTTTCAAGACACCAGACTGTGAAAGTCTGACAACAAAATTAAGGAGAATTCATCCAAGTTTTTTGGGAGTCATCGCAGTGAACTTTTTTTATCAAACTTTTGAACTTACATAAATTAGATAAATTCTTATTAAACGAGTTTCTTTCAGATAGTTAGCAAGTAAGCAATGATTTCACATGTTTCCCTTCTTTAATAATTAAATGAAAGCTGGATTCATATTTCATAATAAGATATTAATCTTTATTCACTAGGGATTTTAATGAATCCATTTGAGGAAGATTTATCGAGGAGAATTCTATTTTCTTGTAGTCTTCTTTTTACCAGACTTCTTGGTTGGTCGCTTCATTTTAGTAGTGCTCGACTTCTTTACAGGTCTTTTTGAATTCTTCTTTTTAGTAGGAGTTTTGCGATTCTTCTTTCCTGTAAAATGATTTAGTTTTAAAGCAAGTTATTTATTTGCTTATTAAGGAGGTTTTATATGACAAGCAGATGATCAGAGAACATAACCGAAAATTGCCAATGCAGATAATGGTGAAATCAAAAGGCGGATTTAATTCAGATGTTCTTATTCCAGATTTAAATGGCCTTCACAATTCACTATATTCTGCATCGCTTTTTTTGATTATTTATCTTGTTGAAAGTTGGCAGTGGAAAACTCAGTAGTCAAGAAAACCCTTTTATTTGATAACTTATTCCGAGCAGCACTTATTTCCATTTGGCTTTTATGCGGCTGTCAGTAGACGAAATAACCGCAGAAAGAATTTATTAAAAACTTCGTTTCATGCTGCTCGGAAACATTGTTCGTTATTTCGTATTTTTTTCAATTACTTCTTGAACCTGCCATTTTGAAAATTCCTGACTTTAAATTTTTTGCGACTTCTTTCAATGAAAACTGGAGTACAAATGAAAAAAAGTCTGAAAATTAATTTTTCAAAGTCTGCTCAGATTTGCCAAACGGTTAACAAAAAAACTTTTAGAAACCACTGAGACAATATTTTGTTATTTATTTCATAAAAGGTCAACTTTAAATGTGTTTTCAATTTAAATTTAAATGTCTGGGAAGATCTGAAAATCATTAAGTTCGTTTGACCAATTACAAGACCCACGTCAAAGACATTCATCTAATCTTTCGGTTGTTTAATTTCACTTTGGTTTCCTTAATGTCCTTATCGGAGAAAATTTCAAGAAAGAATTTCTAAAAATAAACAGCGCAAGACTTGATTTCAATTTCATGAAAATTTGTTAGAAATTTGATGGAAACAAATAATTTTCTGAAAATAGCTTTCAAGTTATCATTTAATTACGAATATTTTCATATCGCTACCTAGTTTAAACTCTTTGATGAATTTCTATGAATGGAAACAAATTAAGGTCTAAGAAGTGATTGCTTTCAGTCTAAAATAATAGTTCAACGTAAAAAAATGTCGTTCAGCAGCCACAACGATTTATTTCCATGGCGTAGTTTTAAAGAACACCCAAAACAACAAGCGTCATCATGGGAGAATAAAAGCACTATATACATATGTAGATAGGTTGTTTTTATATGTATAAATGCATGTGCCGCCGTAAAGTGGTTTTGAAAAATGTTACGAGCTCAAAAGTTTATCTCATATGAATCGGGTATAAAATGTTTCATTTTCCTGAAAGCAATTTTTCTTGTGTTTGCAAGCAGCACTTTAAACAAAAAGTGTTACTCAAAGGCACGAATCAGAAGAGAAAAAAAGATAAGAAATAAAAGCTTAGCATTTTTAACACCTACACTATTTTTCATTTAGCTTCAGTGACCCATTTTAAGTTTTCTTTTTTCATTCCTTACAATGCGATTTCTTTTATTTGGAAAGCTTTTTGAAAAAAGATACAAAAAATAATAGAAAAATAATCTTTGATGTTGAAATTATTTACTTTCTTATTATCCGAGTATTTTTTCTTGTTAGTAGGTATTGCAAGAAAGATTTCAAGGAAATTTAATCATTGAAGAGAATTTTAACAAGAACAAACAAAAAAACCAAAATTCAACCTTAATTGCAGATAATCAACGTTCGAAATTCTTTCTTGACTACATCAAAATCCGTCTGACTACAAAATTTACAAAACATTTCTATAAAATTCCTGAAGTCAAAAGAATGAATTAAATTCTACCTTCACTCTTAACGTTAAATGAATGTTAAGTATCATAAAGATAACAAATATTTGCTGGAACTATGACAACATTTTTCATAGCCATGAACAGAAGCACTGAAAGTATTTTTCTGCAGCAAAATGTCGATGATAGCGCTCCTTATAAATAAATGAAGAAAATTACAATGGTTAGTGCTTGTAGATCATGAGTAAGATGAGAAATATAAAGCAAAGATAAGGAAAATGTGTTCATGAAGTCTTGACATTTAAGAAGACTCGTCGCTCCCGTTATCAAACTCTCTACAATTCAAGGAATGGAATTTGCTATGGGAGAACATACATACATGCACGCTTCCATCTCATGTTGACATATAACTCAAGAGAATTGCGGTTTAATCGTAAACAATAAATAAAGTCTTTACTCTTTTTTATGACGAGAATTCTGTGCGTTTTGAAGTAAATTCCTTTTCGAGCATTCTTAAAATCCAACACATGAGTTCTTTGGTTCCAACATGGATCTCGAAAAAGAAAGGAAAAAAGGCGAAAGTAGTAAACATAAAAAGACGTTCATCATTTTATATGTGTGTGTTTTATGTGAAAGTCGCTTGACTTTGCTTGTTTCGAGAAATGCTGGAAAGGCAAAAGCACAAAGGATAGCATGTAAATGGTATCATAAAATGTCTCAATGAGTTCGCCTTGGCAACGTGTTTTCAGTTTTTTTATAACATGAAAGGACAAAATGCCAACGATGACATTTAACGTTTTCGTTTTCATGCCTTTAGTTCACCTAATTCCATCCATAATCCTTTTGTTTCGTCGTGCATAAAAGTTTTGAGTTGGCGAGATGAAACGGGGCTGGGTGGTGTACTTACGTTTATTTAATTGAGTTACATGCTTTCATTTCAACAAAAAGTATCGTGAAATCTACAACCATTAAATAAATACAAGCTTGGCAGCTTGTTTTATGCCACATCATAACTTTCATCTCGTGCGGCTTTCGCTATGAAGAATTTTATTATAAGATTATTTCATGGGCGCATTTTCTTAACCATCGCCATCCAAGAATGAGAATTAGAAAAAAAGAAGAAAGAAAAACAACAAACGATGAAAATTCATTAAAATTTCATTCACAAGCGACGCTTCCTGTGGCTATTTTAAGGGAGATTTTCAATGGTTTCTTTTGTGTAGATATCACGCTGTTATCGTTGAATTACTAAACAACAGGCAGTTTGATGGTTGAGCTGCTTAAGAGATAAATCAGGATGCTTGAGATGCATTCTGTGGATTTGGTAGCATGAAAGATAGTTCGTGAGATATCGCGTGTCCAATGGAAAGCAAACGATTATGTTCAACCCAGAACAACACAGTCTTACTGCCCATTTCGCTTGGGTAATTATGATAAGTAGTGAAAAATGTTGCTTTAATGATTCTGTTTTCACTTCTCTTCCGCTTTTCCTCCTGCTTCTTCTTCCATCTCACTGATTCAATTAATCAAAGCAGATTATTTTTCATTCATTCATGTCTTGCTTATTTTATTTTTCCATGTTTTCCATTGCTCATTTCACATCGTTCTCGCTAATCTGTAAATGGCGGTTGTTTGTTGTTTAATTTTACATAATTGCATTATGTTAATTCAAATGATTGAACTGTTCGACTTTATTATTCTGCAAATGGCAAATAAGAGGAAAAAAATGGGAAAAATGTCTATAACGAAACGAACATGCAATCATATGTGAATGTGACATGAGATTTTTTTAAACGCTGATTAACTATACGACTTTCGATCATCGCTATATCGTGGAATGACTTCTGAACAGCAAACAAATTTATGGAATGATTTACGATGATTTCTTGTTGTTGTTAAATGAACGAGGATTGCATGAAGAAAATCGTAATGTGAAAAACAAAAACAAGTCTCGAATTTAAATGAAGACTGACTGCAGTTTCAGTCTGATGCTGTTTGGCGTCTGAAAGTTTGTCATTGAGATGACATTAAAGACTTCGGAAGTTTTTTTAAGTGGATCAAATTGATGTTCATTTATTTTTATTTGACTTTTACAGAACTTCACCAACAACCAAAGATCTTAAAACTTTAAATGGCTTTAAAAAGCTTCAATATTTATCTAGAAATAAATTTCATTCCGCAATCAAAAAGCGCTTGCAATCGCTCTTTTTGCCGACTTTTACCACTCAAACCATAAAATCGATAATAATATTAAATATGTACTCAACTTGCCGTACGAACATATAACTTTCAGTATGCTTTGACAGCTTTACTAAGTAATTTATTATTTTTTATATTCTACAAACTGAAATTAAATTCCTTCTTATTTATTTTCATTTTCCTCTCTTTAGCCATTTATTCTCAGCTCCGCATCGAATTGAAACTTATATTGTATCAATAGCTCTTGTTGTCGAAGAAATAAATCGTTCATTAATATTAATGCTTGTCTGGCTGCTTGTATCACAATTGTTCTTTAGGTTTCGAGCGTTAAATATTCGAATATTCCATTCTCATTCCATTTTACTCAAGAGTTTTGGTTGGAAATAACTTGTGAATGTTTTGTTCTTATTGATTTCCGTAGGATGATAATAAGTTAGACAAATAAATTAGAAACTGATTTTGTGTGAAGAGGACGAAGCAATGGAAGGGTCATAGGGTGAGGCTAAAGTTTGCAAAAGCTGTTTACTTTTTAAATTGAGTTCTCTATTTTCTTATTTCTTTTTTTCATTAAATTATTCACTTTGTAAATTAAGCATAAAACTTATTTTATTGTCAGCAATTTTTCTCACTCGACATGATAAGATATTTTCATGTAATTAAGTTAATTAGTAAGTTCAGCAGCAAATTCTTCACAGCACAAATAGATAAAATATTTTATATTTAGGGATTGGAATGGACAGGAAAACCATCTTTAAATCTAAGAAGTACTAAAAAGTTTAATGGACTAGATGGAGTACTAGTTCCTATAAATGGATCAATTTTTGGACTAGTTTCAAAACCTGATTTAAAATTAAATGAAAAACTTCACTCTTTATTGATTTCATGAAGATGCAATGCTTCTCTTTTATATTTCTGTCTTCTCTCTACAACAAAACTTCAACTACATTGAATGATAAAAAGTGTTCCATTTATATGGAAATAAAAAAGAAAAAACAAATTAAAATCAAAGACAAAATAACAACTGGGATGATATTTCATTTAATTAATTATATAAATGAAGAGATTGTCTCCACTTTAGCAAAACATTCGTTTATTAGTCCGTTGAACATATTTCTGTTGAGGAAGATACGATGGCGTGAATTTATTTAATGTGTACATATTTTCCCACCCTATCGACCGAAATTTGTAGCCAAACGGTTTGAGGAAAATATTAATGTACATAGGACCTTTTTCCACACGATTTACATTTTATTTAAATGTCGGCTTCATTGTAAAATCTCGTCGCGGTGAGGAAAACTGTCATTATTTATAAGTTTGCTGTTTTTTTTGGATGACTTCTCAGAAAATCGTCGGAATTTGTTGATGCGAAAAGGTAACATTTTGATAAATATACATTTTCAGAATAAAAATACCATTAAAAGATATTTTTGAACGTTGACTATGCTATCAATGATCGAATTCACTCCTCGTTCTCAATTTAAACGCTTGTACGTTGAGATATACTTTTAGGCGGTTACGATTACATATCACACAGCTCATAGCACATGCTTCAGCAGAAGCCGGAATTTAATTTGATTTCACACTCAAAATCATCCAATTTTGATGCCTTTTAAAAAATAAGTATTCTTGTGAGTCTTAGCATCGTTAAAGTGTCATAAACCTTAAATTTAATCGCATTTTAGAGAGTTTAAACGATGCAAATAAATGAAAAAAAGATTGACAAGGGAAAAGCTCAAGAGAAATCTCAAATTTTCAGCAAAGCGCTTTTCTATCGTCTGAGCAATTCTTTGAAATGTCATGCCATGATATTGAAAAAATATTTAATAAGCATGCTTAATACCAAATATTTATGTGTGAGCCAAATCATAAAAAGTGTTCAAATTAACAAGCAACATTTTGTAGCTACTTCTTTTGTTAATCTTATAATCCCTTTCCTTTCTGCCAGATCATCTGTGAATGTTGTAAACATTTCTCGCATACTTCTACTTTACTTTTTCTTCATGTAGCTTTCCCTTAAGATACTCAATTTAAATGAGGGAAAAGAAATGTTGAACAAAATAAAAGTTTCAAAAAATCATTTCGTTAAACGACGAAAAATGTTATTCTTGTCTTTGCCTTCTAATTTAATGTTTTCAACGCGAGGAAAGTTGGTTGGAAGACATAACGATGAACAAGAACGACATAAATATGACATGAAAGAGTACGTGTATGTTGAGCTGAGAAAGGAATTCAAATATAAGGCGAAAAAGGATAGAAAATCCTTTAACAAGGGGGTTCAAAGCGAAAAAGTTCCGCTCTGTTTTCATATTCGTTAGGAAAATTCTTTGTGAAGAAAATCATCTCAGCTACTGTCGAAAACTTCATCATGATTCTTAGCTTTTTTATTCGCACTTTAATATTATGTTTAATGTTGTGAGAAAGTTTTTTGTTTATGTCTATGATTTTAACTTTTCTTTTTTTCAACATGAAGCTTTCCATTTTATATCATTCACCTTTGTTTCGCTTTTCTCAGCATATGTTGTGCTGTTTGTTATGTCATGTCATGATTGTGTATATTAACATAACATTTTCGTACAATGTTTGCCGCCAATGACTCGAAGATTACTTTTTTTCTCCTTCATTCTTGCTGTTTTTTAAGCACTTTGGGAGTTCTTTGCTTTTTACTGTTTTGTGGGAAAATAGTTTGCTCACAAACTTATTCAGAGCGCTCAAAAACTTTGGCAGTTACAAATTGGTGTAATGCTCTTAGTCCTTTTGTTATAAGCTTTTGCAAAGAATGTATTCAGATGAAGGATGAATTCTTCTTATTCATTCGTGCATAAAATGTATATTCAACACTCAAAACTTTATGTGAAAATCTCCTTGAAAGCTTTTCTTTCCAAATAAAATTTTTTGCTCCTTCAACTTATGCAAAAGGTCAAGCATAAAAGCTTCAGTTGAGTGTTTATGCGAAAGTATGAAATGTTTTCCACGTGATACTACTTTAATCTAGATTCCAAACATATATCATATTATTTCAAGCGTAAACATAGATATGTTCGTTAATCTCTTATAGAAACCTTTTTTTGAAATCGTATTCTATGAGACAATAAGCTTGATTTTCAAAGAGTTTGGAGCTCTTCGAACTAGAAGCCAAATCTTTCTTCTTTCTTCTATATATACCTTGGCTAAGAAAATCTCCTTTTATACACTTCCGTTTCTTTTGCTCAAAGCCTTTGTGCTTCAATAAATAAAATCCTTCTTCTAAAACCAAATGCTTTCAAGCTAGAATGGCAGCAAAAAGTAATATTTTATGAGATAATCTTCTGAGACTTAACATATAGCTGAATATTCTCTGTATGCACACGCTTTCGACTGTTCTTTATTTTCTTCTCTCTCATACATTTTTATATATTTGGAAAAAGTCCCTAAAGATATAATACTTAGAAGTGGGAAAAGAATTCAGGCGATAAACATAAGACTTTCAAATATTAATAAGACAACATTACAATTCGAGAGAAATCTTTCTGTTTCCGAGTTTGCACAGCTTTCGGAAGCCTCAAATAATTTTACGACAAGAGCCTTGACATGCGACAAACAGCCTATGTTGGCCTTGTCTTGAAATTTAACTAAGTTGACACATTTTCATCAGAATGAAAAGTAAAAGAGAGAAGGAAAATACGACGCGACATAAAATCAACAGCGATAATAAAAGTGATGAATCGTTCTTTTTATTTGACTTTCTAACGAGGTATCCGTAAATGAAACGAAGGAAGGAACAAGAAAACATTCACCAAACATTTCGGTCGACGACTGATAAAGTAGCAAACAAAATTAGCGTAAATTATTCATAACATTTTCTAATAAAACTTTATGTTCGTCTCATCTGAGTGTCTCATTTTCGTAGTATTTTTTCCGGATGGTTACAAATTGAATTAGTTTTCAGAGATTCATGCATGCTACCATTCTGCTATCATTATTGTGGCTTCGAAGTACTCAACTTCCCATTAATTTTATTACTTGGAGGGTTCATAAGAGCGAGCAGTTTTAATTCAACGGCATTCAAGTTGCTGGTGCTATGAAATAAGCGAAAGGGCGAAACATTAAAGTTAAGGAAAATGATTGAAACAATAAAAAAGTCACGAACAAGCAAATGGAAAAGTTTCTTGATTCTTTTGAATTCTGGAAGAATCGTGTGACAATAAAGAGAAGTGAAAGAAGCAACAGCGAGTACCAAAACATTCTCTAACGACACGGAAAAGTCCTCGAGATGAAGCAATATTAATTTTCTTTTGTTTTCTTCTAACTTCCGTTTCTTCCACTGCTCTCTTGTTTCAATTTCTTCGTTTTCATGATTTTATTTTATTCTTTTTCCTTTCGGCCCCCCATTTCGCCAGCCATCGATAACCACTTGAGAGGCCAATTTGTATGATGGAAGTAATATCTTTAGGCGCTTTTACTTTCCTTTCTTTTTTTCTTTTTCTTCTTCGAGGCATCACATCGTCAGATGAAAAGCGAACCAGAAAAGTGAGAAAAGCTTCTTTTTTCTTTTAGGAAAAAAAGAGCATTAACAAATTTCTTTTCTTTTTTTCTTCCGTCTTTTTTCCTTTCTTACGCACTTTGGGCACCGACTCATGAATCTTCTGCTTGCTTCTTTTCCCTTGGCCGTAATTTATTTAAATAGAAGAAATTTTAGCATTTTATCTACAAGCAGAGAAAAGTTCAGAGGTGTTTTCAAATTGATTTACGCTCTTGTTGCCACTTCCGTCGACTCATGTTCCGTCACGTTCTAATGAGATTTCGATGAAATAATCAGCGTTTATTACTGAACAAATGATGAGTGGTTTCTGTCGGATTTCCAACTACAGATAATGCTAATTATTTTCGTCGGAATTTCCGTTCAATTAGGATTCAGAAACATGAAATTTTTATAAATTCAGATAAAATTATGTTAAAAGTTTCGTCAAGAAACCAAAAATTTGAACAATTTTTTATTCTTGTAAAAAGGACGAAAAAGTTTCAACAAACATTTTTCCTTGGAAAATTTTGTTGATTCTGTAGTCAAATGTAAAATTAACAAATTGTGGCCATGAATGGTCGGAGCCCAAAAGTCCAATAAAACGTTTCAGGATTTATCATAAAATATTTTCCAACATGTTGATCCTTAAAATTATCTTTAATCACTTTAAGCGAGTCATTTATAAATTGATCACATACATTCGTCAGACGTCTGAAAATTTTCATCGTAATTTGATTTTATTTTCCCCCAAACAAAATGTCTCGCAATGTGCGAAAATTGAATCAATTTCCCAGCCTTTTCCTCAAAAGCACCTACGACAAAAAAAAATTGTGGTTGCTCGTTTTCATTCTCGTTTGGAAAGCGTAAACAACGTTTCAATGTTCAACGGAGGCATCACATTAAATGTGAGAATCTTTTGGGGTATTGGATAGGACATTTGGCAGAATTTATGTTGTTTTTGTTTTTTATTTTCTTTTTTCTCTTCGGATATCGCAAGCAAAAAAGGTGGAAGAAAATTCATCGAATAAACATGTCATGTGAGTGTCCATTAAGGTTCGGTCGAATTCAATTTTGAAATTTAAATTAAATCACCGTTTCAT
The DNA here is from genome assembly GCA_900005825.1 of Clunio marinus. Taxonomy (NCBI): domain Eukaryota; kingdom Metazoa; phylum Arthropoda; class Insecta; order Diptera; family Chironomidae; genus Clunio; species Clunio marinus. Next base: position 938,414 of record CVRI01000021.1, on the reverse strand, counting down.
TTGCAGAAGCGACCACGAACACAACAAGCAATCCATGAAAAACTTGCTACAAGCTTTGAAGTTATTTATGTGTGGTCTAAGTTCACTTTGTCATCTACAAATTTCAGCCCAAGTTCTTTAATTTTATAAAAATTTCCACACATGTGTCATGGAGAGAAAAAAAGGATAAAAAAACTCACCGAAAAATGCTGAAATTTTTATGTAGCTTGATGAGTTGAAAACGATGATTAAATGCTTATTTTTTACGACTGACAATTAATTTCTCAATCTTTATGATGGTTTTGACAAAGTTGTTCCGTCAATGGGTGTTTGTTTGAGGGATTCTAAGCCTAAAGCGTAATTCGTTCTTATCTTGCAATACGCCCAACTTTTACCCACAATAATTCTTCTTCTAAATAGTCACTTAACTCAATTCTTCTCTTTACCGATAGATCTTGGCTTTTAATGCTTTTTAATATCACTTAATCACACATATACATACAACACATAAAATCATTAACGAAAAGCGAGACAATCACGACTCAAACCACCAAACACTTTAACTTAATGCGTTGTTGAGATTTATCAAGCTTGTTATGTGTCTTCTCTGGATGGTTGATAGGATATAAATGGAGATTTATATGCGTTGTGTTTTCACATAAATTTTGCATCAATGCCTTTGAAAATGTTCAGGAAGAATTTCACTTTCCTTTGAAGCAATTATCAAGTTTTGTGGAATGACATATTAATGCTAGAAAAATTCAATTAACACACAAATGATTGTTTCAGTAATTTCATTGATAATGATTAACGACTGTGATATTTTTATCCTTAATCAATTTATCTTAATGTCGTTTTCGACAAAGTCTTCCACAATATGAAGAAATTTATTGGAATGATGATGAGATCTACATGCTGGCTTTAGGCAGAATTTTTATTATGTTTTCACACTTTAAGAATCTTTAACATAAATTGACTCACTTTACCCTTTTTTTCTACTTCTGCTTTCGGTTATGTTTATGAAAAAAAATTATTTCTTTTTTCAGTGTTGCTTTTCGTTCTTATAAATATTTAATTCGTGAGAAATTATTTACATAAATCCCATTAAACTTTTATTCGCTTTTCCGCATTCTTACTGGAGGATCATCTGGAAGCTTTCGCAAACAAAGTTTAATCCGTATGTGAATATTTGACAAGCAATGAGATTATCATGATTCGATTGCAACACGAATTGTGTGACTTTTCATGCAACTTTCAGTGAATTCACTTGTGCAACGAATTGAAGCTTCTTCTGTATCCAATTGAAATGATAAATGAACTAGTTTCACGACCGAGTTGAAATGCGGATTAGACTGTTTCGTGTCTCACGAATTACTGATTTTCTGTCTGATAATTTCTTAGCAGCGATGCGAGCTTTTTCTTTTCCTTCTCTCCCTCGTTAAACTCCGACACATAGAAAAGAAGATAATGGAATAATTTTTCATCCAGTTCCTCTTGCTAGTGTAAGCTCTTCTCCTTCTGACAGAGATGAATTTCGATAATGTATACGAAAATGTGCTGTGAGTGGAAAGTGGAAATTGAGAGAGTTCTTCTATGTTTATTATATCATTCCAAGCGCTTGCGTGATATTCAATTATCATTTTTTAATTTTATTGAACTTTTTACACATTCATTAAACTTTTTTAATTTATTTTTTGAATTTTTAACTTAAAACATTTCACTAATTCCATTTGGATAATTTAAACAACTGCGAATTAAAGAAAATTTCTCAATAAACTTTTTTCTCTAAGTTGGGATGCTGAGCTTTACTCTCCGATTTTAAAATTGAGGAGATTTTCCATGGAAAACTCAACGAAAGAGAATTTTCTCTTAAATTTTTCTTAGCAAATGTTTTGTGGGACTTCGGAATGAAAGTGTGACAAGTTCAAATTCTTCTTGCTTTCGGATGTTTGTTAACAACTCAAATCATGTTTCATTTGGTGGTGTGATAAAACAAAACACTTATTGATATCTTTCAATGAAATCTCATAAGTCTCAATGTAATTTCATGATAAATAATTTGTTCTTTGATAAAAGATAAGGAACAAAGGAAAGCTAAAAGTTGGAAAATGTCTGCAATAGAATTTTATGTATTTCTCACATGAAACTTTCTAACAATCAGGAAAACTAATTTCCAGAATCTAGATGCATTTTCGATATCCGCAATCGGGTGAAAACTAATAGCATGGAGGGAAGTTATCGTCTAGCCGTGTCGGTCGACAAAGCATCTGAATTGTTATGAACAAACGTGATAACGATATATTAAGCTTACGCTTCAATTCAACAGTGAACAATGTATGCATGACATAGTTTCATGCAAGAGTTCATGTAAAATTTGAGTTATTGAGTGCAAAATATTTTTATTTCCAATTTTGTGACTGAAGTTCATTGCTGAAATATTTTTTATCAGTAAAGTTTCGATTAAAAATTTCTTTCACTCGCTGATGTAAACTTTCTAAAAGCTTTTATCAAGAATGTCTTTTTAAAAAAAATCCTAAACAGATGTTGTGTTAAAGAATCATCACAATAATAAAAATTGATGCATTAGATTATCCAACTTCTTACAAAAGCGTTAAGGGATTAGAATTATTTAACATTGTCAGTTGTGTAAGTCTCTGAATGAATTCGGTTTTGAACAATTTTCAATGGGTTCTGTCACATATGTGAGAATGAATAACCAAAGAATATTTTTCGAAACTAATAACCCAGACAGTCGGTTGAAAAGTGCTTCGTTTGAAAACTGCATCACGAACGATGCATGTTTCTTGCTTCAACAATTTTATTCAACTCACACGCAAAGAAAATTGTCTGAAAATGAGAAAATTGGATCAGAAAATTTATGAGATATCTCGTGTTTGAATTATATTTTGGAAACTATTTTTCATGAGAGTTTTCATGGCCCTAAAGTTAGTTCATGAACTGAGGGTGAAAAAGGAAAGTTTAATAACTTAAATTTGACTTCATCGATATTTTCCTTTTATGTTTAGAAGATAAAACTCAATCCAACGTCTTGTATCGTATATTGAAAGATTCTGTTCTTGTTGTTAAAGATAAAACATGTAAAATACCTGGAAAAAAGCTTCACGTTTTTCTTGAACGCTCTCGAACAAAAGAAAAAAGTGAAAACAAAAATAATATCGAAGTTGATATAAGAATCTCATTTAATTTTTGTTGATATTGCTCTGAAATATACAATAAATTTTCTATCGTTAGAGAGCTAAGCTGAGTGTGCACGAGATAAATGAGGAAATGATTGCAATCTTGAGTGTGCTCTTACAAGCACAATCAGCAGCGTATAACAAGAATTTAATGATATGCATGTCAATTTTTCCAAACTTAAATGTTTATACTGACAATCTATTACAGATCTGAAGGGCGAAAAAAAAGAAATCTTCTGCATCTGATAATACTTCAAAAAATTATTGAAGTATAAAGTGAAGTGGAAAAAGTTTTCAGTGTGTATGAAACTCTTACAAAATCATGTATAAAAAGATAAAATTTTCGATTCATTAATTTTAACAAGCACTCTTATCTTGATGTTAATAAGCTAAGTAAAACGCTCATTCAATACGTTGAAAGTAAGTTACAAAAAATTTGCTTTCACATTGACAAGCTCTCAATAAGCAGCTTTGCCAATAACCTTTGATAGTTTTATCGTAATTGAAATCTTTTCCGGATTAAGTTGGAAATTCTTCATGGAAATTCATGGAAAGTGAAGTCTTCTCTTGCTTTTTATTACTGCACTGGTAGACAACTAGACTTGATATCTAAGTTTAAATTGAAATGATTTGTCAGGTGTTCCATTGCCTTGAATTGTAACGTTTGGAAAGGAAATGTAAAGAGTAACGTCGCGTGTAATATGATGTGCTTAGATATTGGTTTTCCAATCAAGATAAAAATTCTTTTACACACCAAGCTTCTCATTTCCACGTTTGAGATGATTAAATTAAACCCCCTATCGTTGAATCCTAACGATCTGTCAATGTTTGTTATAACTTTTCTATCTACTTATGCTCTTTCACTCTTCCCTAATCCATCGTTGCTTCTCCATGCTGCCAAAACAGTTAAAGGATCGAAATCTCTAATCAAGCAGAAAAATCAAATCTCATCAAAGCAGTTTATTGATATTCTGCAAATAACTCTGAAATCAATTTTCATGTGACCTTTCACATGCTGTAAAATTTTTACTTTTATTTTAGCTACCTAAAAAAATTATAAAACTTTTTTATTTATTCTTCATGGAATGTTCATTCACAAGGTTTTATTATTCAACCTAAAAAGTTTCTTGGTTCGTTTCAAAAGCAAATGATTGCAGTTTAAAACTTAAATTTGAATTAATTAAACTTATTATTTTATCTTGTCTTCATTAATTAATTTTTTTAAAAAAGATAAACGAAAAATGAGAACAAACTTAAAATAAAAAAATTTAAAATCAAGAAAGAAAAACAAAAAATCCGCTTCCACTGGTGTTGTTATTTAGCAACTTCATCCATTACCTCTTGCACTTGAAGCACTGACTGGCGCATTTCTTTAGATTTGTTAATTTGTAGATGACTTGTTCCTGAAAAAGAACAAACGAAAACTTTACTTTGAAAGTTTTATTTTCTTTTGTAAAAGTTTAAAAGTTTGGTCGGAGGTTAGTTTGAGAACTCTAAGGAAACATCAAACTTCTCTCAAAGGATACCAAGACCTGGTCATTTAAAAACTTTCAAATAGAATCTCTACTAATGGGGAAAAGAAAGAAATATCTCTTTTGATATTCAACTAAGCATTAACATGTTATCATCATGACATACCTGCATAAGATTAAAACACATGGCAATAAGAGCCATCCCAAGTAGAAGATAAACCGAGCAGAAGATGAAAGACAATTCCACAACATTGTATGACTTTACACTCGTGTTGAACTTTAACTTGATAAATGAATAGGAAAGGAAGAAAAGATGATAAATTATAGTCTTTGTATAGCTAAACTTAAAATCTATTTAATGCACTTTTCCGATGTTAATCATTTTCTCATTACACAAAACGTTCAATTTCCTCTTCCTATTTCCAACAGAACAGATAATTAAATGGAGGAGAATAAAAACGAAAAATGATGTTAAATGATGACGTCCATTAAAAATTCTTTTATTGCAATATTTTTTTATGGCGCTTACAATATAATGATGTAATTCAATGCATTAGTAGATATCAGAGATGGGCAAATGTTCCGTTCAACTCGATTGACTGACTGACTGACATGTCAATGTCTGTCAGTCAGTCAGTAAAAATCGCGAACAAAAATATTCGTTTGTTGGGACACGTTCATATAAATGTTCCGATCAAGTCGTTTGACTGACAGACCGACAAGTCAATGTCTGTCAGTCAGTCAGTCAAATCCCAACTCTGGTAGATATTTCCTTTATTTTTATGAAATTTTCATTCCCGATGTGAACATATCTATAACTTGCAAGTTCCAACTCGTGTTTTTTCAAAACTCATTCAGTTTTAAAGTGGGATAAAAATGTTGTACACAATTTTTGTTCATTTCGAAAAAAGCAATGCGCTTTGCAAGGCGTTTTGTAGGATTAAACATTAAAAAATTGTAGCTGCAACGAAAAAATATTGCATCATAAATATTTTATTATACTTTTCCCCATGTAATGAATGCATTCGGAAAATTGTTTTTCTCTTTTTTTATCACCATTTTTCATGTTTTTTTGTGTCTTCCTTTTTTCGGAATTCCTATTTTATTTATATTTAGTGACATTTGAGTATTTAATGAAATGTGAGATTGAATCAAGTGAAATTGTTTCCTTGACAGTAACGTGACTTTGTACGACTTAATTATCGTGAATTCGAAGCAAACTTTTTTGTTGATTTTCTTGTGAAGAAGAAAACAGACGAACAAATGTATTAAAATTTATTTAAATATTGAATGTATATCAAGCATAAAATATTTGATGATCCTTAAAATAAATTACAATTTACATAATTTTAATATTCATAAGCATCAACACACGAAGATGCTATAAAAATCACATGAACAACCGCATTAAATGATTCAACATAAAATAAACAATTTATTATCGCAACAACATTTTATTGGTGAGCATTTGTATTATTTGAAATGGGTTGTTGAAATAAGTAAGAATGAATTGAAGTGCATCGTAAAAGGAGGAAACGAGAAAATGTAATCATCGAAAATGAAAATTGTATTGAGAGAACTTACAGCAGCTCCTGGTACGAGGTCTCCGAAGCCGATACTACTCAATGAGATGAAGCAGAAGTAACTGCCATCTAAGTAGTCCCACTTCTCCCATGCTTTAAATAGTGATGCTCCTAGAAGAATGTATCTGCAACAAGTCGTAAAAGAAGCTTTGATTATTCATTGCTCTTCAGCTTTTCTTTTCTCAAACTCATCATCAAAGAAACTTTCTCATCAAAGTTATTGCTCACCCAATCATGATTGAAATACAAACGGTAATGGGAACGGTTACTGTTTGTGGATCCTGTTTAATTTCCATTTCAATCTCCGAATCATTTGTATACGACGACGCACTGCCACTCTCAGATCCTCCACTTTCGCTCTGAAATGATTGAAGTTTGGTTTGGTTTAGAGATGGAAAATAGAATAAATATCATCGATGATGGTCTTTTGTTCACTGATTTATGGTTGAATAACATTATAAATCATAATTAAAATTTGTGTTCGAATCACAAAATGCGAAGCATATTTTCCATCAAAGGAAGTTGATGTATGCCTGTCTGCTGTTGTTTTCATGCCGATGAATGAGAGCAAATTATAATTATGAGTTTCTTTCCTTCTTAATGACAGCGTCTGTCATCAAAGCAGCAACCATAAAAATTAAATAAATTAGGCGCATTGTATCAACCGAGTTTATAAAAATCGATTCGTTTCATTAAATATTTCTTGTAAGTGATGACAATTTTTCATTGCAATCATTTTATTCGATAGAATGTCATTGTAAAATCAAGAAATTATTTATGAATGAACCTCATCTGTCATTCATCAGACAATTCTAATTTAATTTGAAACTTTTCTTCAATTATGCTTGCAAAATGAATAATTTTGCTTTCCAATTATTGTTCCATGGAAATTTTAATTTCTTGTCTGAGTTTAGCAATCGGAAAATTAGTTTTCCCAAATCATAATTAACACAGATTCAGAACCATATGCAATCAATTCCGGTGTAGAGTGAAAGGTGAAAAGTAATAAATTTGGAAGGTTAATTAAAAACTTTGATTGGCAGCACATTAAAGCAATGCAATGATGAGATTTTCAAATTGAATTTCATTTGAAATCAACATGAAAAAGCATTTGAAATTAAATTCAGATAAACAAAGAATTTAAATTAATTATTTCCCATACCGGATCCTCTCCATCATTCTGACGCAGTCTTTCTTTATGTTTCTCTCGTGCTAAACGACGTCGTGCGATGTTTGGACAAATGCGACATAGAAAGCACTTTGCATAGATCCATTTGAAAGATTTCGCTAAAATATCACCTGCAATAAATTATATAAAGATTTAGTCAACATTCCCATGAATTTTGCCATTGTTTGTTACCAATATTTGATAAATACAGAAGGAACAAAGGCATCCCGATAATTGCATAAAAAATTGTTGCTACTTTTCCCAAATCTGTTGCTGGCGCTATGTTGCCGTAACCTACAAACATTCAATTTATAAAATTGGCAGAATACATAACAAGAAAATTCAGTTCCATGTTTTAGAGCGGAGAAGGAGAGAAGAAAAAAAATCATGTGAGGAAAGTTAAACGATTCGTATAATAATAAATAATCGACTGAAGCGGATCCATCAGAATTCTAATTGAGCTTGAAAAGCATTTTATTGTCAAGAGGCAATTAAGAGTGATAATCGTTTGTGTTGTTCATTCATATCTTAGTTGAGGAAATTTATTAATGTTACAATCTGGTGTTGGTATGCCGCAACCTCGTCTACAGCTAACAAATCATTTCTGACTTTCACGCGAATGATGCCATTAAGAAGATTGAGACTTTTGAATTAAGATAATGGTTTCGCGGTTAATGACGATAATAAAAACTCCCTTTTCGCTTTGAATAAGAAAACTCACCTATTGTTGTTATGACAGTTAGTGAGAAAAGAAAAGCTCCTGAAAAGCTCCATTGTGATTCATCACCTTCGACAGTTCCTTTCCGCTGTCGTTCGATTAGCTTCGATTGATACGACTTTATTTCGCTTGCTACACTTTTTGAAGAAAACAAAACCGCAAACAAAGATATAAAAAAGAAACTTTACCAATCAGACATTAACTACGCTTTATTTTAGGGACTTCTGATTAAAATGACTGGAAAGGAATTAAAAGTTTCGCCTTAGTAAAATGAGAGCGACATAATCGAAAAAATTAAAATTGCTTCTCGTGCTTGTCTTCATTCTATTTCCACATTCCTTCTTCATGCTTAGGAATCTTAGATATTTAACATAACATCCGTTTATTCAAAGGAGATGCGTCGAAAGTATTTAGAAGCATACCGGACATCATTTACGATTAAATCCGATCCCATGAAAATAGCTTCTCAATTAGAATGAGTCGAGTTTTTGCCGAATAAATTACAATTTCATGCTAATGAAAATCGATTTTTTTCTTCACGTTTTCTTTTGCCAATTGCAATATCCAAAAGGCAAATACTTGTGTACATATCGATAGTCATTTCCATGTTTTTCTTTGCCACAACATAAATAACCAGAGATGGAATTTGAGGAAGGAATATAAGTGAAGATTGTCTTGTTAAATATAAAAATATTTCCTTCCATCCCTGAATGTCTAGCAAGCATACATGAATAAGAAAATTGAAGTTAAGGCGAAACTTTGGCTGAGATCGTAATGATAACATAATGAGACTTACGCTGATATGTAAATTGTTTTATTGTGCAAATAGACATTTTGATCGCAGCATGAAATCTCCCAGAGCCGTGTTAGAGTTTCATTACGCTCCTTGTCTGCAGTCTCTTTCCGCTTACCAGCTTCGCCACCCTCTATAGCGATAAACATAAATGAACCTTTTTTTATATGATGACGTTCGTATTAAAGTAGTAGTTGATGTTGTCCAAGAAGAAGGTGTTCGAAGGTCGTACGCGAGTATAAAGTTGATTGGAAAAAGAAGCAGCAAACATTCCGGACATAAATGAGATCAAAACAGATGATAAAACCGATACATTAAAAGTTTATTGAAAAGATTGGGTAAAAAGGGTTCTGGAAAAGAAAGTTCTTAACTTTTTTACGATTTGATCTGAAACATAATGAGTATGCTTGTTGTGTGCCCACACAGATTAAACTCACCAGCAATCGTATATAGAACGACGAGAAATGTGATTCCAACATTTGAGAACATAAATGCTGTAAACGCTCGACAGTGATCCTTGGCACGTTCGAAAGGTGGCTTTGGCCTCCGGCGAATTGACCGCTTTCGTTCCATTCTGCTACCCTTCCCTGGACACTCGTCTGTGCTATGTGTGCTGCTTGCAAATTATTCTCTCTCACTTTTGCAAACACACTTACACAATATCCAACTTAATAACTTTTACGTAGATATCTAACACACCCTCGTCAAAATTTTTAGCAAAACGGAGACGGTGAGATTGAAATTGGCTTCCATTCACTTTCACTACTGATGGCACATTTTATTCTGGTCTTAATTTTAGTGTAAAACTTTTTCATAATCAGTACTTCATGTTGGCACTACCTTTGTCATTATTTTTCGGTCTTGTTTGTTACAGGCTGTGCTTTGGTTGTTTGTGGACGGAATTAAGTCACTTAATCTTTTAAATCTTTTTCTTTCTTTTTGTTGTCTTTCTATCTAATTTAAATTAAATTGGAGATGGATGTGAATTTGTGAATGAAATTTAATTTTTCTAACTCGCTTTTTGAAGAGATTCGTTTTGAGTTCCGAGATGATAACAACATCAATTACGCAAGCATATTTCATGATGGAACGTCAAACAGAAATAGTAAAAGTTCAGAATGATTGTTGAAAATTGATTTTCCTCGATTTACGAGCATAAATACTTATGTCGAAAGCAGTTGGATATTCTGAAATCGTTCTTTCGCTTTTATGATGTTGTCAGATAAAAAAAAATATTTCTTCCATTTCCTCATAAAACTTGACTTGATGAGAATGTAGAAAAAAAAACTTGAGGAAAGACAATGGAATGAAGCTTACAAGTTGTAAGTAATTGAATAATGAAGTTGAAGGCGAAAAAGTCACGTCATAACATCAAATATTTAAGGAGGCTTGAAAGTCAGCAACGATGGAAGAATTTCTTCACTTAAATACGAATTTATTGAAGAACTTTCATTCAATTATTTCTTGTTTTTCTGATGATATTTTATCTATGAAAATTTCGTGTCTGCCTAAAGCTTCTTGTAACAAAACTTTTCACTGCTCTCATAAACATAAATGATTCCAACAATAAATATTTACTTGACTCATAACCGAATAAATATCTCATAGCTACATTAAAGAACATTAAATTAAATTAAATTAAAAATTTTTCTTTTGGTGTAGGTTTCATAAGCTTACAACACTCGGTCTTATCAATAAGCTTAGTTCGCTGAAAAGCAAACTCAGATTTTACATAATTCTCATGGTTTCTGTGAAGACTTTTAAGAGATTGCAAAATGAGATCAAGAAATCTTTTTATGGAAAGCAAATAAATAAAGCATATTTTGTACGATGAAGAGCCGCAGTCATTTATTAAATCATCTTCCTTCTATCTACGATTTCATCATTTTTTTTTACCGACAATTTTTTATTTCGTTTTTCTTTTGATCATGAAAATTACTGGATGGGAAGCAGAAATAAATCAAGAAATACGAATTTTTAATGAATTATCTTCTTGTTTATGATTTTTTTTCCTTTCTTTCTTCAACTCGGGAGTGCTTTCGACAAAGGCCTTTGATTTTGCATTAGGCCATGATTCGTATCAGTTCCCAACATTTCTCGTTAATGTTCATGAACAAATGTTTGATTATTTGTTCTTTTTAGTTATGTTTAAAAGGGAAATGAACTCCCATCGCTTCAAGCGTTGAAAATTTTTTCATTACTAATACGGAAAATGTAGAAAAAATTATTCTTTGAAATGTGAAAATGCATGAAAATCTTTTTTCTTATTTTCTTAAATAAAAATATTCATCCTGAATCTTCATTAAAAGAATTATTTAAAAGCTTCGAGGAAAGTGATTGTGAGTTCAAATAAATTAAAATTGTTTTGATTGATCTTTGATGAAAATTAATTTTCATCTCACCACTAATGAAACAAGAAAATGTAATTTTAATTTGCTACATCTACATTCAATGGGGGAATGTTTTGCAGAAATTCTTATCTTAATGAAGCGTGAAACATCAAAGTTATCTTAGAATTCCTGAGGCAACATATTCAATGTTTCCCACATGGAAATTATTACAAAAATGTCTCTTATGATGAACAACAGTGGAGAAATTTAGATAGCATGGAATGCTAAAGTTGTTTTACGGTTGAAGGAAAGGAAGAACACCACAAGAATGACTTGCACAGATTCACCGTTGGGGCAAATTATGATCCGCAAAGTAGTAAAAACAAAAATGCTTCCGCTTACTTCGCCTACATAAAATTTTCACATATAAAAGTATTCTACAGAATGGAAAAAGAAGTTGAATCAAGCGGAATAAAAAAGCCTTATGGGCATGTATTGTGTGAAGTATGATAAGCCTTTTTATAATCCAAAGTTGAACCAAAACTATACATCACAAACATTACAAAATTGAGTAAAATTTACAAGTCAATGATACGAGGGAAAGAAAGAGACTGACGATTGCTGCTGTTGCTGCTGCTGACCCGACAGCACGAGACGATACAAAATATTAATAGAAATAAATATTTTTCTTTTCTCGTTTCTACAAAAAAAAAGTTTTTTTTATGATCAACATCATTTAATAAAAGAATAATAAGAAGAAGACGAAAAGGAATCGAAAGAATGAATACGAAAAAAAATCTAATTTTAGTCGTTAGTGGCCAAGACTAACTATGAGCGCACGAAGAAGACGAAGTGTTGTTCATGTTGTCATAAGTCCTGCATATGTATAAGTATGAATATGTGTACATACAATGCGATCACATCATTCAAAGTTGATGATCTAATGTGAGCTCAGACATTGGAAAATTTATTAAATTTCGTAACAGAATCTGAGGGGGTGGAAAAACCTTGCTTTTGTCTACCTTTTTTTCTTTTCTGAATCTTTAAAGTCAAGAGTTGTCTTTTACTTTTAGTCAGACGACAAAGGCTAAATTTAATTTATCAGATCGAAAGATTTGTAAATCGCATGTGTTGTCGACGTGAATAAAAGAACTAAAGTAGCAGCAGCTTGAGCACAAGATAAATATTTCTATTCGATATGGCAACAACTTGGTTTCAGATGTCATAAAAGCGCCAGGATTGTCTTTCTTACTGTTTGCTATCGGTCGAATCACATATTTATGTATGAATTTTACACCATTATTAAAGTGCTGGGCATTCAAGGCAACATTCTTCTCTTTCATCGAGTTTAACTTGTAAATCTCTTTGACAATGTCATGAAACTTTTAAAAGATTTATTGATTGAGATTAAAGAAGCTTTGGGTTGATAACGAGAAGGCTTTGGTTGACTCTTCTCAACTCTTTAATCAAGACATCAAGACTCTTGATTTGTGAGTGATAGTCGAGGAAAAATCACGAACTATTCATTTTATTTTTCACTGAACAATTTTAAATCCACAAGGATAAACTTTTCTTCCATTTCCTCAAACTTGGAAATTATTTTGGTGGTTAGAATATTCACAGCTTTATTGTCTTTCCACAGCAGAGAATCTGATTTTATTTCTATTTATTTTATTTCTGGTTATTATTTCTTTTCTCTAGGTAATTTTCTTCGAGAGCGATTAAAATTTAGAAAAATAAACGTAGAATGTTACCAACGAGAAAAGTATTTTTCATTGCCTGCTTGTTTTAATTCATAACAATAAATTTTAGTTTAACTTCATCGGATCTTCACTGCCAATTATATAAATTTCACTCCAACAATTTCACTTTGCGGAAATTCTTAATTCTTCTCGTACCCCGCTTTATTATAAAAAAATGTTTTTGTTAATGATTTTTCATTATCAGAACTAAGCTGAATAAATGTTTTTCAGTCTTTTCGTGGTAAGATGGAATTTCCGTGGATTCCAGCGCGTAAACCTTTCAACAACACACAGTCGAAGTATTTTATTTTTCCCGTAATACAAAGCGTAAAAAAAAGTAAAAGAAAAAATGAATTTCAATCCGCGGAAAACACAAATAATTTAATCCATTTTATTAAAATGAAAAATTCATACTGAGACTCGTAAGCCACGCTAGTGAAAAGAAAAATCTTAAAAATTCTTTTTCATCGACTGAGAAATCGTCTGGGATTTTCCTCTACATTTTTTTTCTACTGTCTTGTTTATTTTAAAATTATAATTTTCTCTCGATGAGAAAATCGGCTTTTCTTTTTCCATTTCTTTTCTTTTATTCTGCTTATAAATCGTTAAAAGTGTGTGAAAGTACTCGAAAATAAATATATTACGTTCACGATGATGCTTACAATTCGAGAGCGAGAGAAGATCTTTGGCTAGAGACTTGACTCGTTATAACGAAAGTCTTTCGATTTAGAAAGTTGTGTCGTCATCAATATTCAACTACGACGACTAATACTTCAATAGTCAAAAAGAAAACGTATCGTTACCAGTCCAACCGATATCATTTTCTCGCGCGCTCCCTACTCTCGAGTGATTGTATAAATCAAGGGGCAGATCATCGGAAAAAATTGGAGGGCAAAAGCACTATTGCTGCATTGAAGCACTAGACAAATTCCAAGAAAAAGTAAACAAATTCTTGGAAAAAGGCCATTTTTCTTGAAAAGCACTAGTGATTTTCGAAGCATCACTTGGAGGCAGCGGGCAGAAGCACTACCATGATCTGCCCCTTGGTATAAATCTGTAAGATAGACAGAAGACAAAAATTTCTCACGACTCTCGATGTTCAGGATGATCTCGTTAAACAAGAAGAAGAAAATTTAAAAGTTGAAAAACACTTTTCGTGCATATCCAGCGAGTGTCGGTGCCTGTAAAAGAGAAAAAGAAAAACAAGAGCATTAAAAACTTCTTCTTCATCTTCTTCTTAGACTTAGTATGAAAATAATTTTAGAGAGGCACTGAATACTAATTAATCAAGCTGTTTATTTATTTATTTTTTACAAATCTAATTAATTTTCGCCTCTCAGCAATGTGAAGCTCATATAACCAAAGGAATTTACAATGTTATGATTCTCCTTCAGTGAAGTAAGATCTTAAGTAAGCCAACAAGTTAAAAGGCAAATGAAGTGAGGTTTTGTACATCAAATTGTACGTTGCAAATTGCAGTTTTTCGCTGATGCTATGCCGTAGATGAGATTTCTAAGCTTGATTAGGTCGTTGAATTAGATTAATGACTAAGTGGATGAAATATTTCTTTAAATTTAATCAACGAACTTGTATTAAGCAGAATCATTCATCACGTTTAAGCGGGCATAAGAGACAAACACGAGTGTTTCGAGGAAGGAGAGAAACATGTAACGTAACAAACCAAGCACAGAACTATTTTAATTAATTTTCAGTCTACCACATTTTGCTTATATTCAAGTATTTCGAAATAATTGCAGACGTGCAAAAAGTGTGTTGCAAGGAAGTTGTTGAAATTGTTTCATAGGTAAATTCTTTAATTTACGTCAAGTCGGGAATATTTCAGCATTCACTAACTTATATATTTTTTCTTTCAATTCATGAGACGGTATTTGAAGCAAGATTCTTGAAAATTATAAAACAAACTCTGCATTAACCTAATTTATGTGCGGCTTGTTCAATTGTTCGATTCTAAAATTATTTCTCGGGTTTTCATCGAGGAATGCGAAAAGTCTTTTTATTAACTTGAGCTTGGGGCTTTGTTACTTAAATGGGACGTTCATGGGAAACCTCAACATTATCGGCCATAGAAAACATTCGATCTGCTACTTATAATAAAATAAAGTTTTTCATTTAAGTAAAATGATGGCCTCTTGAACAACTGACTGGTCATTCTGTTGGCCCATTCCCCCATTATTTATAGCTACAATTCATTTTATTGTGAAAAATGTCGTAAAAACTTGTATTGTTTCTTCTGTCAGTCTTTCGATTTCATTTTTCTTCCTTGCAGTTTGACATTCTTGATTTCCCATTTGTCAGTCAATGTTTTTTATTTCTCATCTTTTGAAAGTATTTATTGTTGTTATTGTTTGATTTGAAGCACTCTTCGATAATAAATTCACGAAATGTTTTGCACATAAAATTTTATTACATCAATCAGATGAGAAGAAATCTGAGAAATTTTGTTTGTAATTAAATTTGAATTTCTGAAATTTATTAATTAACACTCGATGTTGATTTCTTATTCAATCTTAATTAAATTTATTAGAATTGAACCAATCTCAAGAAAGTTCAGTCTGGTCACATGACTTAATGTATTTATAAACACAAAATAAACTTTTGTTTTGATTTAATTTTGATTATAAAATCTTCGAAACATGTACGACTCTTTAATTTTACTCAACATTATACGTGGAATGCTCCATGTGACAATTTCATGAGAGAACGAATTATTTATTAAACAACTTTCTACAAAGATTTGCTCAGATTTTATATTTATTGCAACAACGATTTATTCATTATTGACATCCTTGATAGTTGATTGATATCATTATTTGAATTGATATCTTATCTGTTTATGGAATTTTTGATTCATATTTGATTGCACATGTGACAAACTATACAAGATGAACTCTCAAAATCTAAACATGGAGCATAAACATTTATTTTCTCATTTTAGTTTAGATTTATAAAAGAATTCAAAATGTTACAAAGTCACATATGAGAAACTTGCTTTATGAAATCTGTTTCCAACATCTGTTGAAGCGACAAAAGTCTTTGTTCTAGTTCCACTTATTAAATCATTGAATAAGCAGACATTTTAAGCAGCTCCATGGTAATCACTCCAAGCAAATTTCATCAAGTTTCTTCCGTATCTATTCTTAAGATAACATTTGTTGTTATCAAGACTCCTTTTGATTGAAAGTTGTTCTAATTATATAAAGGAAGGTTCAAATAATTTTCAATAAATTCGTCAATAAATTTAATTGTTTCTTAAACATTATCATGAATCTCCAAATTATATTTCTAAATTTTCAATAAGTACCATCAAGATCTGCCAGAGTTCTCGAATGTGTCTTAAAATCATCTAAAATGAAAGTCAAAATTGAATAGATACTCTAGTGAAACTTTTTCTTATAAAAGAATAAGAAAAAATAGAACTTTGTACTAAGTTTTAAACACAATAGAAGCAACAAGAATGAATTGCAATATGCTATCAAATTTAATCTTCTTTATGCGAAAAAGAATTTTCATTTTATAAATTTATGTGACTCGTTTTAAACTGATGCATCGCATATTTCTGAATGATACATTTTTATGTTTCCAAGAAGGATATTAAATATAAAATATAGAAAAACTTTCTTCCATAGTAAATGGAGCGAAACTTATTCACAATTCCAGGAAGGAAATGTTGAAAATAATATGAATTTGATCGCATATGCACTCACATAATTGATACAACAAATTGACAATGAAACGAGGTAAAATATTTGTGGAGTAATTCAACTTCGTCTATTCAAGTCTTTATCATTCGTCTTTAATTAGAAATCAAAAGAATCTCATTGAACGTTCATTGCATAATTTAAATAGTTTTCACCGGAAAAACTTTTCCAATTGATGTGAGAAGAACTAACAAGCAGAATCGTGTAGATAATGAATGGAAATGAATATCTATCGAGTTGAGAAAAGTTCTTTGATGAGTTTCACTACTTTTTTCTCTTTATTCACGTTCGTCGTTTAGTTAAGTTAGAAACTTCATCTCGCAATAAAGTTTTAAATAGAAATGAAGAATTAAGCGAAAAACTTTTCATCTCACTTTAAATTTGTACTTAAAATAAAAGACTAGTTGAAGAAAGAAGAAATAAAATAATTTATTTACATTGCTTTGCACCATGAAACGTCTTTTCATGAAGCTGTAAAGAAAAGTTATCGTGTTAAAGGAAGAGAAAACTTTCGAACACTATTCCATAGATTACAGATAAAGTTCTGTGTCTCCTGCTAGTTTGAGACTATAAATTGCCATCCACATCATATGAAAAACCTGTTAAAAGTTATTTAATTTTGGGAAACACGTTCCTACACATAACATGCGAAACAAATTTCTGTTTAAACATTGTTTGGTAAACACAAAAACAACACAAAATCAACATGACGACTAAAGCTAAACTTAAAAAATATTCTCCAACCGAACTAATCAACTAATGTTAAATATTCATTATTTATTCTGTTTCAAATTTAAAATGAGTATCTAAACATCAGAAAATAAATTCGGAAGTTGCAACATTGCCGGAAATAAAATTAATGCTACTTCCTTTTCAATGTTCCAAACCATTTTTTAATAAGAAAAAGTATGCGAGCAAAATTCTTTTTGACGTAAATTAAGATGAATAGCAGAATTTCGAAATTAGACGTGGTTGAGATTCAACACCAAAATGAAAATATTTAGGGTAGACATTAACTGAGACCATAATTCAATGAGAAAGGCCTTTTAATCTTTGCGCTGTTTCTTGTACGAGTAACACTAATTTCATTTGCCAGATTTTTTAAGCAACACACATAAAACTGTTCTCGATACAAATTTCACTTTGAATTTGACGTCATTCACTATTGAGAAAATCCATGAAGCGTTAAGGAGAAGAAAAAGAAAATGTTTCGTCATCAGCCATTGACATTGAGCAAGCATCAAACAATTTTTCAAAAAATGGTGTGAGGGAGGGAGGTGAAGAATGAGACAACAGAATTTTGACTAATTAATCATGAAGAAATAACAAAGACAAAATTAAAAGAAAACAGATGCTGAACAGGTCTTAACACTCCGTTAGATCAATTTCTTTTATCGGAAGATTAATTTTTTTTATTTGTTTTGACTTGGAATGAGATGGAATGAAAATCGCTGAAAATAAGTTAAAAGTTCTACGATCCCGACGATTTATTTTTAGAAGAAATTTTCAGTTATTTGGTGGGTTCTTATAATATTTATCATAATTAATGACTTACCTGAATATTCTTCATTTTAACGACAACTGCTTTGACAAATGACATGTCGAGGTATTCTTATTTTGTCACTTTTTGAATAGATTTCACTTAAATATTTATGTAAGTACAAATATTCGAAGCTTATGCAATGAACTTATGCAATGGCTTGTTACTTAATTTTTCAAGAAGAAGAGCTTGTCAAGAAACATTTTCTGGCTAATTAAGAATGACTTCACACATGAGACTTTCATGAATGGACTAAGAGGAAAGCACACGAATAGTGTAACGGCACGAAAGCAAAAATAAGTTGAAAGTTACAGAAATATAATTCATTGGCGTGTATAATTTATGGTTCAATTTTTCATTTCTCTTTGCTTTTCCATCTTTCCAATTGTGGTGCTTGAAGTTCGTCGAAAGGCAATAAACTTTTCTTCTTCGTATGCTGTTTTCGTTTTTGCTGCTGTTGGCTTCTTATCAGTAAGCAGCCTCAAAGTTTTTTTCTTTTCTCTTTTCGCTTGCTATCTTTTCTTACACACATTCTAAGTGAAGTCGAAAAAGTCATCACAATATGCTGGAAATGATGTCGACGAGTTGACAACTTATGAACAAGGAAAAGCTATAACTTTCAAAGACCAATTTCAATATCAAGCGAAAAGTTTTCTTATTATTTTTTTCCTTTTATCTTTTCGCTTTCTTTCGTTTTGTTCAAGGCTTGTCGAAAGCTATTCATCAGTGGTAAAGCCCATCAGTGTGGAATTTTCAATTCGTTTTCCCTGCTCGTACACTTTTCAGCTGTTTTGTGTTGAAAATTGTTTTATTGATGAATGGAGAGAAGGAGACAACTAAATGATTAATGAAAAATATAATACGACAGAGTGACACGATATTTCCATTCTTTTCTCGTCTTAAAATCGACTTGGCTATGAGCTAAGAAAAGAAAACATTTTCCGATCAATTCTCTTTTCTTTCTAATCTCTTATACTGTGATGTTTAAAGAATCATCTGGATTAGGCGATAATTCTGTAATTTTAAAGTTTCCTTCAATCTCCTTCCTTCCATCTCAACGAAGTTGAATAAAAAATCGATTTCATGATGACGAAAGTTTTTCTTGAAACACAATTTTATGTTTTGGAACTTTGAACGACGGTGAACACGTCGTCAAGCAGCAATGTTCATCTTTTTCATGAAACCATTTCGTTTTTTTAACTAATTAGAAGTGATGTTTTAATATTTTAATATTGTTTGTTTTCCGTCAAACTTAGTGAAACCTCTCGGAATGAAAATTCTTTTAATTTATAGTCGATGTCGAAAACCGTTTTTGTGGTCAATTTTCACATTACTGAAATAAATATTTTTCAAAACATTTCAAAATTTCACTCACATGTATGTAAAGGCGGTAACCGTGACTCTCTAACTCATATCATTCAATTTTCTGCCTTTCCACTTTGTGAGGCAAAATTTTTTAAGTTTGATGGTCGAAGAGAAAAAGTAAATAAGAAAAAATGGCAATTAAAAATGAAAAATTGTTGGAAAAGGCAATTCATTAAAACAAATTTATTTACAAATTCAGTGGAAATTTTCCTTTTGCATGTTTTCGGGCTTTACTAAGTGCTGTGGCCTTTGTGGGAAGATGAAGTGCTTGCTTGAGCTTTGATCAAGATTTTGATGTTGTCAACTTTGACAATTTATTGCGTTAGGTCGGCTGCTTAGCAAGTTTGAAGTTGAGACGTTTATGAGGATTTAGTGGTTTGCAAATCATTCTTTATGAAAATTCGCTTTTCTTAGAAATGTGATTTTAAGACTCTTAATATTTTACAATCAAAATTTATTGCCCAAAAAACTAATTTAACGACTCTTTTATCTTTTAATAAAGTCAAGAAAAATACTGAGAAAACAACCATTTGAAACCAGCTCTATTTATTACATAAAATGATCTAAAAATATTTTAATTTCTTTCTGTGGTTGAGTCCTTAACTCTTCTGTTTATTTTTGAGTGATTTTAGGATTTTAGTAAAGTAAATGATAATAAAATGGGATCATTTACTTTTAAGTATGTGATGAAAACTTTTTTCTTATTCCATTTGATGTTCTGCATTAAATTTTAAAGAATTAACTTGATGAAATATTTTATGAAATTTCTTTAATCTTAATTTTTCTGAAAACTGAAAGAAAATCGGAAATTATCACCTTTGACTTTGTAAATGCATTTTATTCACTAAGATAAGCGTCAGAAATCTTAGCGGAATTTCTTAAATTTAAACTGGAAAGCATGAAAACTCAAAACAATTTTTTTTCAAAAGAGAAATTTCGCATTTGAGTTTTTCTGACATTTGTGGCATGTTTGAATGTATCAAGCATGCAGACGTCACTCGTATTAAATCTTAAACGAATATGAAGAATTACAATAGAAACAAAAAGCTTATTCATTGAAATTTAAGTTTATGTTTGTAACAATGATTTGAACAAGACTCGAATTTGTTACTCATTCTTGTCGTAGATTGTTGAAATAAATATCAAACCCTGGTTGTATATATTTAGCTTAAACGTTTTGTAATATTAAACAAAGCAGGAAATTAAATGAAAACTGAAGATATGATATCAATTCGCTTTCGTCACCACTTAAAATAACTCACATGAATTGAATGCCAAGATCACGATAATTAATCTTGTTTTGTATCTTGTTTAAATTTTTCACGTCATCAGCTTACAGAAGCAAGAGAGCGAGAAAGAGATAACAGAGCGGAAAACACACGAATTTTAATTTTCCAAAAAAATACCAACGGGAAAAGTTTTCCTCGTATTTCAACGTTACTGTCGAGAAAATGTTTCGTTATTTCTCATACACAAAATGTTATGTTAAGATATATCGCATTTCATTCAACCAAACAATTTATTACGTCTACAAAGCAAACAGTAGAAGTTTCATTTAAATGTCACCGAGATGTTTGTCTGAAGCTGATTGAGCAAATCAGAAGCTGATCTGGAGATATCGTGTCCTGGAAGAAAGGAAAAATTTTCTATTTATCTCAGCAAAAGCAAATTGAAATGAATGGAAAATGTCAAAGTTGTGAAAGATTTTCACTTACGAAGTTTTTCGCCAACATTTTTCTAGTAACACATTATGTGGATTAGCAAATTAAAAGCAAAAACTGTCGCTTCAAATCATCAACAAAATAATAATAATAAAAATATCTTTGCGCTTGTCACAGGTAGGAATTTTCATTTCATGATACGGTATTGAAGCTGAGACAAAATTTATTTTAAGCCTCACGAAATATGTTTTTGTCGGATAAATAAAAACCGTTGTATCCTATCCCAGCATGCAAAAACGTGCTGACAAAGCTTTATGTATGTGAATGGTTGTCTTGAATCACTTGTTGCCAATCATAACTTTTGGCTCACATCTAAGGTCGGCGCTAAAGATTTCCATCATCATTCATGACATTCCATCATCACTCTACCGATCATCTGGCGTTTAAAAAACTTCTGCCACTCAGCAAAGTGAATGAGAGCAAAGTGAAAATACGAAATAAACATTGTTATGTTCTGTGTTTGTTTTGTATCATTATACGAATAAACGTGTCGGATTTAATTTACTTTTCTCTTTATTTTGTATCATCCGTTCACTTTTATTTTTTACGACAGCAATACAGCATTCGTTGAATGACGCGAGACTACAAACATAAGAAGGGAAAAACAAGAACACAAAATCAAATCTTGGGTAAAGAAATTGAAGCACCCACCATGAAATATTTTCACTCTTCAAACCTGCTCGAACTCAGCCACTTTTTTTCGGTAAATCATAAAAAGCCTCGACATAACGACGTGATATAAATTGCGAATGATATAAGCGGGTCCATTGGACCGACCATGTTGGACTATGTTACAGAAAATTTCGAGGTGAATGTCGAAAAACGAAATGAACATCACTTTGATGAATTGCGTGTGCTGTGTGTTGTGTAAAAACCTCTACCCTTCCCATTTCAAATCAATCATAAAAGCACACCGGTTTACGACCGCTCATCCATTAAAAAATTAAACAAATTCTCAAATCAGAAATTTTCATTTTATTTTTCATCGTGAAAATGTTGCACGTTTCTCGCTCACTCATTTTATTGGCGCTAAAAATCATGTTTATTACAATATCTCAATATTTTTATATAAAGCTTCAAATACTTTTTTTTCGATTTTTTGGCTATCATTTTCATTTTTTTCTCTCTCTTTATGAATAATAAATAGCACTGTAAGATTATTAATAATGTTTTTATGACTAATTTATGACTTTTACTAATTCAAATTTATAGCGAAACGCTCTTCTTGAACTCTTGTAATTAAAAACAAACAAGATCGGGAAAAAGTGAACATTAAAAAGTATGTTTGATGATAGATTTAACTCGTAATTGATAGCATGTTTAAGTTTAAGATGAGAATATTCTAGTTTCCTTATTTTTTATATTAATTTTGAACAAAACACCTCTCTAAATATTAATCGATGAAAATTCTTTTCTAATTATGTTCTTTCAAAATGTTTAAAAGTATTAAATTTTCCTAAGCACTCAAAACTTCTAAAATTATGTTTCAAATAAATTTGTCGCTGCTCAATCCTCAATTTCGTCGTCTTTTATGATTCCCAAACGCCTTGCTATGCTTTTAACTTTTGATATAACTTCTTCCTGCACCAGATTGAAGCTCATAGCGAGAAGTGCGATGCCAAACAGCAAATAAAGGGAACAAAGAGCGATGGATTGTTCGGGATTCTCTTTTTCGCCCTGTCATGATAAAAAGTTTGAAATATTTAAATTGATCTCGAAGCTTTGTGACATCATTATTTTAATTACCTGAGCTGGCACGAAATCCCCGAATCCTGGAATGAAAAATTAACTTTTTAAGTATCGTCTACAATTCGGATATTTTGTAGTTAACAAAAGAAAGTTTTTTGATTCAATTTGACGAGAATGATAATTTTCTTGATGACTTTAATTAATAGCAATTAAACTTCGTTCATTGCAATGAAGATATGAAGCAAATGCATAATTAAAACCATCACAAAGTTTTTCATACTTTTCCTTTTATTCCTCAATTTTCAAACTTACCGATTGTCGTGAGTGTAATGAAGCAGAAGTAAGCAGCATCCAGGAGATTCCAACCCTCCCACGTATTAAACAAGAAAGCTCCACCGATAATGTAACCAATAACAAGGAAGACACAAAGCCAGATTGGTACTGGACGAAGATAAGTTCCATCGCTGTTATATCCTTCATAATCATCTCCATAAAGAGAATTTTCATCCATTACCGATGCAATGTGTCGCGCTTGGCGATGAACAGCAAAACCCATTGGTGACATGATGCGAGGCGACGGTGATGGAGCTTTAGTTTTGTTTTCAAACAGTGTCATAACGATCGTAGTGACAAGAATAAATGGGAAAAAGAAAAGAAAACAGAAAAAGAAGTTGAAGTTAAATAAATGACTTTATAATGTCGCGTGAGAGAAGGAAAAACTATCATCAACCAATGTTGGATGCAATAAAATGCAGAACGGAACAGAAAATTGAGGGAAATTGTTAGAGAAAAGAAGAACGAAGTGGAGAAAAATAGAGAACTAAAAAAACTTCAAATTCAAATGAAAATTTCATTTTCCATGTCAATGGATTAGAGCGTGTAGGGAGAACTAAACGAATGAGGGGGCAATCACATATTTCGTTAATTTCTCACACAATTTTGTCCAAATAAAAAAATTGCAAACTTTCAACTTGAAAGATAAATTTTGGTGAGAATAAATCTTGTTACGAAACATGTGAATGTACCCCAGAAAAGGGAAAAAAGGAATTCCCGATTGAAAATTCAATCTCTTCATCGGAAAATTTTCGTCTTCACGATTGCATGCACTTTAATAAAGTTTCTTAATTCTTCGTCTTCATTTTAAACGATTTGATCTAATCTGATTTGCTTTCAGTATCATTAAAGTTACCAATTATCTATTGATATAAGTATGACAACCATTCTCCCCTCAATCTTATTTCAAGCTAGTGAAAGTTCCTTTCCCTCATGATGTTCAACATAAGAAGAAGATTTTTCCTTCTCGGTTTCAATTTTAACTTCTACACAGTGAAATATTTTCATATTTAGAATTTAAGCAACATCATATACATAAATACGTACATATCTATCTACATACGTAAGAGAAATTACAATTATGAGTGAATAATGCGGTGTGAAAGTAATTTCCCGTGTTACGGCAATAATTTTGTGCTTTTTAATCATGTGAGTTATATGTCGGAGAATAATAAACAACCAAATGTAATTTTTCAAGACGCGAGGTGCGAGTGGTAGCGGTAGCGGAGCGAAATTGTTAACTTGCGAGCTTATTCATTTCTTCCTGCCATAAATTGATGACACAATATCGTGAGTTCCCTCAAAAGACATTGAAAAAAGGGGAAAGGAAATTCCCCCTTTCCAAAATGTAAAGTCGTCATTCACTCAAATATACTTTTAAAGGCATTTCGTCTCTTTTCATATCCTATATTACATAATCAAATCATTTTCATCTCATAACTTATGCATTAAGCAGTAACACCAACACGTTTGAAGTAAACAGCTTCTTATTCTTCCTTTTAAAGTTAACGAATGCGGAAAATATTAAAGAAAGAAAAATGAGCTAATAATAATTTGAAGGGAAAAATATTTCCGCACATATTTCCTTCTTTCTTTTCTTTTCTTTTTTAAGCATATCGGAATACTTTAGAGAGATATTTTAAAAGCTTTTCATAGTTGTTTGCTAACATTATGAAAGTTGTTGTAGTATCTTCATTTGCATGTTAATTAAAATATTTTCTTGGAACATTAATGTTGCTTATAAACTGCTGCATATATCGAAGAATGAAAATGCATAAATTGACTTTAAGTTTCTGTTTTCTTGCCAACCATTATGAAATTTTAATTATCTGCTTACAAAAGTTAAAGTTATTAAGGAAAGAAACGAAGAATATAATTATTGCATGACAAGAACTTGAAAGGAAACTACAAAGGAGAATTTTAGTTCCAATACAACAAGATATCCATTTCACTCAAAGTCTTTCTCTTTAATCTTTCATTTCGAGTGACATTATGTTAAATTCATTGCATTTGCGTAAATAAGGAAGAAATATCTTTTTTTAAATGCACAATAAAAATGTCATTCAACGTGGAGAAAATTTTCAATGCATTTATGACGTTTGACTTTGCTTGTTGAATTTCATTTAGCATTCATTAAATTACTCGCTCAGTCCGTTTTTAAATTTTTTAAATAAGTACAAAAAAAAAGTTTATTTTATTCTTTTCTGGGGATTTCAATCCTTTTGTTGTGCAATGATGTTCATCATTTAAGCAAAGACTTCATCACTGTTGATTCACATTCATCAACAATTGAAGGAAGAATGAAGGAAAAGTTAAATAAGTTATTCAGGAAATCATGACAGACATCAAAAAAGTTCTTTTTGTCATGATGATCATTGCACGTTTTCCATAACAAAGTTCCTTTGCTTGGGTGCAGATGTGCTAACACGTTCCGATTAAAAACAATAAAAAGCACATTCGAGAATGAAAATGAGTTGACGTTGTTTGATGCAGAATGAACCGAAACAGGGCGAACATACATGAATAAGACGAGAAATAGGATTTAACATTCAACATCGAAACCACTAACTAAACATTTAACCACTAAACACCAACACGATACAACAATCGACTAAAATTGAAGAATCTACATAAAATATTGAGGAAATATTTATAGATTTTCTATTTATGGTTTTGGACTATTGTTACTGATCCCTTGAGCTTTATCCTCATTCAAACCAATTGAAAACTTTCTTTAATATCATTGCTTAGAAGCAAAGAAGACAAAGCTTCAACTTTGAGCAATCAAAAAATGTATGCCGATGTGAAAAAAAGGCGATGAAGAAGAAAACTTCTTCTGAAGCCACAAAAAAGGCAGAAAACCAAAAAAAATTATTTGCAATTAAAAACTTTTGGGTTCCTTCTAAAGATTCTTTGATAATTTCAAATATGTACATAGTCAAAGTTCAAAGTTTACAAAGAAACCTTTGCGAAGGAATTTTTCTTTCAATCCCAATAAAAAAAAATTGAATGTCATTCTTGCGTTCTTTTATCGTCATCGAGACAAAGAAATTTTTTTAATAAATTCTACGATTTGAAAGCTGATGGATGGTGGATTGGATAGAAAAAATGTTTTACCTGTAAACTTGCAGAAATTCAGTTTACGAAAGAATCAGGGACAAAACTTTCTAATTCAAATCCTAACTACCATCGATTTAATATGACGTAAAGAAATTCTTGTTGCTTGTGAAAGTTCATTGATTATTTATTGAAACATCTTCAACACAGGGAGCACAAATAACTTACCTGGTCTCTCGCGCTTTCTTTCTCTACCTTTTGATGTTGGCTGCATTTCCAAGTTACTTTCATTGTATAACGAGCGGTTGTCCCCAGCACCACCACGACCACCAGGTGGATATAATCTGTCACCAAATCGTGATTGTCGGGGCATTGACTGACTCCGAAAATTATGATGACGTCTCCCATCACCACGTCGTTCATCCATTTCTTCAAGTGCGTATTTGTTTGCGAAAATTGGTGCTTTACATGGCGGCTCTTGCTCGAAACCACTAATCACGGGATCACGACGCATCATTCGACGGTCTAACGATTGAACACGCGATGCTGTAAATGAAAGAAATATTCCATCAAAGTCTCCTTGAGATATAAATTGGTAATCATCATCAATTACTTACCTCCAGCTCTGTTGTATCTCGGTGATCCATCCATTTGACGGTCTTCAGAATGTCTCATCAAATGTCGATTTTGTTGTGGTGTCAGTGGGCCACCCTCCCTCTCTCTTTCTCTCATCCTTTCACGTCTGGTAACATGTGGATTTTGTTGTTCTTCAACATCATCGTCATCATCGTAGGCTTCCGGTTCGTTGTACTTTGCAAATCTCTCTCTGTCAATGGTATGGCGGGCACCTCGGTAGCCATTTCTATATCTATGCTCTCTCAGATCCGGACCATATCGTGGCGATGATGGCTGTTGTTGGCTTCGAGTACTTCTTTGTTGAAAGCTATTTCCTCTCTGAATCTTTTCACGTTCTTCATAGTAAAGCTGTTGTTCACCGCCATTACCGCCATTTAAACCTACGTATCTGAAATAAAAAAAAAACATAAAATTTAATAGAAAAATCTGAGCTGACAACGACGAAAATAATTTGATCAATTTCATTTCAATTCCAACTGTTGTTTTGCTTTTCTCGTTTTGTCTTTTCCCTTTTTTCTCTTTTTTTATTTTTACTTCCCCCCATTCAAACCACTGCTTGGCATATTAGACGACATCTGAATTTTTATATGTCAATAATATGATTAGATTTACTCTCATGGAAGAGACGTTCACATAGCTACACGGAAGGATGGAGGAGCTGTTTGGTTATGTTAGAAATCATAAACATTATAATGAATGTAACGCAGAAAATATTTATGTTTAAAAGATAATGACGGTTGTTGAATCTTTAAACGAATGCTTTAGTCTGTGTCAAGCTGTCATCCTATAGACTTAATGATTCGATATAATTCTTATCGTATAGATATCATTAAGCACATTAAATCTGAATGCTTCATAAAGAAATTTCGATATTTTCATTAAAGTAAACGAAGTGTGATAAAATCGAGATGATGTTTGTCGGTATTAAAGCAAATGCAATTAGAATGTGGTGGGTTTTGAGATTTATAATGAAACGAAATCATAACTGGCTGTTCCTAATGCTCAAAGGAAAACTTTAAATTCATAGATATGAACAAATGTACCATAAATCAGATGCAAATTTTTGGAATTTATTACAACGTTGAACAATTATAACTTGGATGTTTGACTTCGTTTGAACTTTCTTTCTTTGTCGATGTAGAAATGTTAGCAGAACGTAGAGAAATTCTTTTCAAATTCATTTCTTATTCGCTATTTTTCTATAAAAATCTAAAAAATTTTGGATCATGTTTGATTAAATACGTAATTCTAAAATTGCATTGATAGTGTGTGTGTGGAGTTACACGAAAAGATGCACACACACACACATTCAAATATATTTCTGACCCTACCTAACAGAAATCTTGCAAAATCTTTTTCTCTTTTGAGAGAGTTATTCACATCTGACTTAGATGGGATCAGAATGCAAGTCAGAATTTTTAAAAGCGTTTAGTTTAATGTTCATAAATTCATAAAAAATATGGTTTGGACTTTTTTGATTACGATTTTTTTATGTTTATGTTGCTGCATATGTTGCTTAGTATTTTGTGTATCAGATGAAGGTAATGTGCATTAAATGTTATTTATATGAAACCTTCTGACATTTATTTATTTTTTAAGAACCACAAACTGGCGCAAATACTCAGGAGAATGCTCATAATGATCAAACAATAGTAGAATTAAATTTACATCCAATGCCTTATAGACCAAGAGTGACTGAAGAAGATAACATAATTGTGATCCAAGAATCAGTGACAATTGCTGAACCAATCCAGAACACAACTTCATTCAATAATTTTGATGATTTGCTTCCATCTTACGAAGAATATATGAAATTGCAAAAGCAGTGATGTCTTCATCATGTCGTAAATTAAATTTTCCTGAACATATTCAGCAGCATAAAAAACATCATCAAAATTCTATTAGCCATTGAATTTAAATTATTTTTATAAATCAATTCACAAACAAAATACTCAAAATAAGTCCAGCAACTAATCTTTATCACTCAGAAACAGTTTCGGGAGCAGCCAAAGTAAATTTCTTGCTTTTTAAATTAGGTAATTTTCAAGGTTTTTAGATAAAAGTGTCAAGTTAGAAGTTTTAACCAAAATGAAAAATGTAAAACTTCATAGAGATGATTCATTAATTAGTGTACCTAGGTTAATTAATTGTATAAAACAATTTACAGTACAAATATCAATTATCTAATTATTTATGAACATAACAGTCGTTGTTTTAAATCAAACCATTTCTTGTCATATATTTCGATTTTTCGATTTAGGAAAGAATTAACAGCCGTATTCATAAAACTCGTAGAAAATAACAAAAACATTGTTTATAAGAGTCGGCATAAGCTAAATATTTGCTACCGTAGACTCTCTGTCAAAGTAAATCTTAAGAAAAATTTGAGATTAGAAAAATTCTGAGTTTAGTTATAGGAATATTGATATTCTTTTGGAGGAAAATAAATTTAATAAATTTTGATTAACAGAGAATTCACTGTATACACACACAATTGTACGATTTGAGAGAGAAAATTCTGCGTAACTGCGTATATTATTCCATTTTTTTGAGATATTTCTGTGCGGAATTGAGTCAGGATGGTTAATAGTAATGTTTTGGACGGCTTTCTGGACATTTCTCGGACTTTTTTTTATTGTTATTGGCATTTGTGGTTGCTTATTGAGTTTGTGTCCAAATGAAGGTAGTGTAAATATTAAAAAAAACCTTAATTTAAAACTTTCAACACTTGTTTACATTCAAGAATCACAAACTGATGATGCTAGTCATGATGAACAAACAGTTGTCAACATTAATTCTTCATCAAACCCAATGCATGATGTTCCTAGGGCAGAACAGTCAGTGCAATTCAATAATCAACAGATAAGAACTACCAGAAATCATTTAGATGATCCACCACCATCTTATGAAGATTGCTTTAGATAAGTTTACAATTTGGAACGAAATCGTCTGAAAATCTCGTATAAAACTGCCTTTAAGGCTTAATCTCATTGCCTTAAATAATCGTACACAAATTTAACAAATATGAATTTCGTACTTCTATTATCTGTTAAGTTTAATTTATTTTCGAATTTTACCAGTTGATTGTAAATAAAATATGTAAAATGTTCTCTCAAATATTTTGTGATTCTCTCGCATTTGTCTTTTATTCAAGGTTTTATTCTTGGTTTTATTCAAGCCTTAACGCACACATTCATGAAACCAAAAATTATTCTTTTAAATATTTCTCAATTTCTGTACGGAATTGAGCCAGGATGGTTAATAGTAATGTTTTTTTTGCCGGTTATCTTGACATTTCTCATATTATTCCATTTAATATTTATCGTTTGGTGTTGCTTGATGTGTTGTGCTTCAAATGAAGGTAGTGTGAATATTAAAAAAAAACCTTAATTTAAAACTACTTTCAATACTTGTTTACATTTAAGAATCACAACCTGTACCAAGTTGTCCTGCTGATGAAACAGTTGTCAACATTAATTCGTCATCAAACCCAATGCATGATGTTCCTAGGGCAGAACAGCAGTCCATGCAATTCAATAATCAACAGATTAGAACTACCAGAAATAATTTAGATGATTCACCACCAACTTATGAAGATTGCTTTAGATAAGTTTACAATTTGGAACGAAATCGTCTGAAAATCTCATATAAAAGAGCATTAAACAGAATCTCTCAGAAGAATTGCCTTAAATAATCGTACACAAATTTAACAAATATGAGTTTCCTATTTCTATTATTTGTTAGGTTTAATTTATATTCGAATTTTACCAGTTGATTGTAAATAAAATATGCAAAATGTTCTCTCAAAAATTTCGCATTTGTGTTCTATTCAAGACAACGCCAACGCACACATTGATGAAATCAAATATTTCTTTTAGATATTTCTGTACGGAATTGAGCCAGGATGGCTCTAGCGATGCTTTGGACGCTTATCTTGACATTTCTCGGATGTTTCATTTTTATATTATGCAGTTGGTGTTGCTTAATGTGTTGGGCTTCATGTCAAGGTAGAGTAAATATTAAAAAAACCTCAATTAAAAACTACTTTCAATACTTGTTTACATTTAAGAATCACAACCTGATGCAACTCGTCCTGTTTATGATACAGTTGTGAACATTAATTCGTCATCAAACCCAATGTATGATGTTCCTAGGACAGGACAATCAGTGCAATTCATTAATCAACAGATTAGAACTACGAGAAATAATTTAGATGATTCACCACCATCTTATGAAGATTGCCTTAGATAAGTTTACAATTTGACACGAAATCGTCAAAATCCTTCAGAAGAATTGCCTTACATTATGTAATCGTACACAAATTTAGCAAATATAAATTTCTTAGTTTTATTATCTGCTAAGTTTAATTTATTTTCAATTTTTACCAGTTGATTGTAAATAAAAAATGTAAAATGTTCTCTCAAAACTTTTGAGATTCTCTCGCATTCACTGAAGACTTAACGCACACATTGATGAAACCAAATATTTTTCTTTGAGATATTTAATTGTGGGAAAAACACATTTTCAGCTGGCCATCAGATTTTCTTTCACACACAAAAATCTTACAGATGAGCTGAACATTTCAATATCGAAACTGAATTCAATTTTCACTTGTTTAGAATCATAATTTTTATCTTAAATTTAGAAATGCAATTACCTAAATCTTGTGATCAAAGCGAACAATTATTGAAAATCATCATGTCGGAAGTTTTATTGGTGTAGACATGCAGTTTTGTCAATTAAATTCCCTTACCATTCAAATGAAATTTTATGATAACTTTACTTTGCATATTCGCAATTCGATTACTACCTGGTGGTGAATTTTGTTTATTGTTATCTCGATATTTGTCTATTGAATGTCGACAGAATTTTATTTTTGCATTCTTTTTTGTTACCCGCAAACGACGACATTAATTTAAACTCTCATTGAAAATTCCAGCGAGATTGCCCATGGGTGAGATTTCTCGCACGTTTGGATGACTGTTTATGACAATTCAAAATTTATGAATCGACATTCAACCCAACATATTACATACCTGCAATCCATATCCGAATAAGCATGGCTCATTCCTCCAGTGTCGTAGCGTTGATCAAAACCAGAGTCAGCTGAACGTTGAGAGGTTTTCATTGAGCGTCTCATCGATGTTTGGTTCGGTAAACGATTTGAATAACGACTACGATATGCAAAACATTTGAAAGAATAAAAAGAAATTATTTGCAAATATTCTAAAGACATAAAACGCTTTAAATAATTTTTACCCTGGACGGTCTTGCAATGCAAGTTGTTGTTGTTGACGAAAAGTATCTTTGCGAACCATTTGACGTTTTTTATTGCGTTTCGGTTCTCGAGTACAAACATAGCAGCAAACCCTCCAGTAAAGAAATCTAAGGTAATCAATGAAAAATTTAAAATTCAATTGAAACATAAATAAGGCAATTTCATCTTTCAACAATTCGTCCTGGTACATTGTTGTCATTGTTGTGCCTTGAGTTTATTTTAAGGATAATTTGATTTAGTGTCATCTAAAACGACATTCTTTTTGTATGTAAACAGAAACGTGATTGCAATGCGCACACCAACATCGTACGCGCCAGTGAAACTTCATAATGAAAATGTGATGTGTTTTGAATAACAAAATTCTTCATATCTTCGACGTATGCATAGAAGGTGGATAAGAATTTTCATCATGAGAGTGGATACGTGAAAGGTTTTATGCTGTATTGTAAGCATAATTGAAAAATGGTTTATGATGATGAAGTGTAACATTCATTAGTCGTTAAGCGTTTTAAAGTTAAACCTTTCGTCAGAGAATTGTTATGTCAGAGATGTTAAATTGCCGTTTATTGCCAGTTTTATATGTATGTGGATAGTGATATAAAGGATTATTAAAGATTAATATTGACATTGTGTAAGCTTTTTCTTCTTAATTAAAATTAATTCACCTGAATGAACTCGCCATTATGTCACCAATATTTGATAAACATAACAACATGAGTGGAATTCCCAAAATGGCGTAGAATATTGTGGAAATTTTTCCTTCGATTGTTTTTGGTGCAATATGTCCTAAACATGATAAAATTTAAATTAAAAATTCCTTCAAGTGAGACTTCGAGTCTTTACCATATCCTGAAAAGAGAAATAAAATAAAAAAATTAGATTAGATTAAATATTCAGAATTCTGTAAGGAATCCAATTGAATTAGAAAGGAAATGTATGTTATCTTATACAAAGTCATGAAAATCTTTGTTTTCGTCGAAAGCTTTTCTTTCTTCATATTCATTCTTTCAACTAAAATTAATTTCATATCTTGAAGTCTTAATGGAGTATTTTTCTCTTGCACTCTGAAAGTCCCTCGTTACTGAAAAATAGCTTCGTAACGAGATCATCCTCATCACACTCAACTGTCTCTGTCATCTGATACCGAAAAGAGAAAAAGGAAAATGATTTATTTTTCTTCAGCTGCTGACAGTCTCAAGGAAATTTATGATACATTTTACCAAGATAAAAACATGAGAAAGGATCTTTATGATAGAAAATTGCACGACAGCGTCACCAAATGTTAAGTAAAATTTCTAATTGGAATAAAGCAGACAAATTCTTTTTGCATCATTTGAATGACTTTTTGACTTTAATGTACTTAACATCAGAATTAAGTTTCCACAAACTTCATATTTTTGTATAAATGAAGTAATATTCAGCTTTCAATAAGGGAAACGAAAATGATTTTATGAACTCAACAATCATCACATAACGTTTATTTTTAAACATTTAACTCGACATTTTCTGATTAATATCTCACAGCCACGTCAAATATAAATCTTTCGTTCGCCTTTAAGTTTAGATTAAATTTCCACCCCCACAATATGAAAAATAATAACGCAGAATTATTTGAACTTTAATGAAATTAAATTTTCTTCGTCTCTAAATTCATTAAGATTTTTGCTATACGAGACTGAAAAATAGGGCAATTTGTATTCAATGTTAGAAAATGTCTTCAGCACGTTGAACGCTTTAAAGCAAACCTCAGGAAATGAAAATTTTGCTTTTTAGATTTTATTAAGCTTTTATTGAATTTGAGTGAATATTTATTTATGTTGTTGGCCTTATCATGTCACGGTATTGAAACATAAATTAAAAACAAAAGATGTTACAGATTAAAATTAATTTTGTTGTCATCTTGAGACGCTTTGAAAAGGGTCCTTGAGGGATAAAATTTTCCATAAGTTTACATTTATGACGAAAGAAGAAAATTTGTCTCCAAGAACAATCTCGGAAAATTATCACCAAAGTTTTTCCATCACCAAACATGAATTTTTAATTTTCCATCAAATTCTCAAGAGAAAAATTTCTGAATGAAGAATTGTTGTCGCCGGAAAATTTTATGAGCTTTATTAAAGTAAAATTAAATTAGGTCCAAAACCAACATTTGTTGGTGAAACTTTAGGGAATTTCTGCTTCTATCAACAGACTTTTGTTCTACTTCTTCATTATACTTATTAAATCATTGAAGCGAGGAAGTTTCTAAAACTTTTATTAGGTCAGTATGCCTTATTCGTTTTTAAATATCTTAAGAAACTGCTAAAAGCATTTTCTATGAAAATTATCCATAAATTTACGATTCATAATCAAAACACAATTTTCAGATCAAAATTTGTGAAACAAAAATTTGTAATAAAAGTTTTATACTAAATGGAATATCAAGTCAAAATCATCACCTACAACTGAAAGGTAAGAAACGTAAATTAACTTTTTTATTTCTTTCGAAACAGAATCTTGAAAATCCCTGAACATTTCTTTTTGTCATGTCATAAAATTCCTTTTAAATGCTGACATAGGGAGACAACAAAAGACGTAGAAATCATTTTTTTATGCTGTTGACTCCAAAAAAAACGAAGTGAAATAACAAGATATCTTAGCCTTAAGTTATGTTACATTTTAATAGGATCAGAATGTAAATAGCACATTAAAGTTTAACACATAATGTAATCAACCTAGTTGAGAGGGAAAACTGAGACTGAATAAAAATGGAAGAAAAGAACATAGATATGTATGTAGCTAACAGAGAGTCTTATTTATGGTATTTATCAGTGACAATACGGAGGTGTCTGTGACTTCAGGGAGAATCATCTCCACAGAAAGATTTTCCCTTAAAGATTACAAAAAACTTCGAATCAACTGAACATCAATTATTGTTGTCTTTGTCTCTCAACCCAATGTAATCTTCCCTGACTTATTGCAGTTAATATTTCACAAAAGCACAGTTATAAACTTATCTAATGACAAAAGCATTCATTATTTAAAGGAAGCAATCATGCACATCTCTGAACTGGAAAAAAGAGAACGACAACGTCAAGCGGTTTCCCTTGCAAAGTTGTGAATCGTAAAAGCTGAACTCAGTCAATGATCTTTCATGCGAAAAGTTAACTCATCTCTCAACAAATGAATCGCATTTCAATTTTAATTCATTCTCATCAAATCTATTTTGGGTTGGTTTATTTTTACCCGTTTGACCTTCACCTAGTTTTTGTAAAAAAATACAAGCAACAGGGACAAACGAACGAAAAAGAGAAGCAACTAATGGCACATAAACACATGTGTGGAGTATCAAAATGAAACCCAAAATTAAATGAAATTTGTAGAGAAACGTGCACGCAAGCAAGGCATATGTTACATACAATACATAAGTGGGCCAACAGCATACTTTTTGCATATATTTTTGTTTTTACAATCCACTCGCTTTAAGATTTTGCTTACGACATAGAAAAAGGAAATTATGCCCTTGAGGACGTAATAAATTCTTCTTCTGCTGTTGTAAAATACTTTTTACAAGGATTAACAGATAATAAACCTTGAAATTTTAGCTGCTTCCAATGTGAAAGTGTAAGAAAATATCAAAAAAAAAATCGCCTGAATGTTTATAAGATGAAAGCTTTCACTTCAAAGAATAATAAAGCTTTGCCATATTTTTGTAAGGAAATCTCACGGCATGAAAGAAGACAGAATTTCTAAAAATATTTGAAGGATGTCTTAAGCTTTAAATGAAGCATTGCGATTTTGAAGTGAAATATTTGAGGTAAATATTTAATTGAATTCATGAGCACCTCGAAAGCAAGCTTACAACGCCAATTTAAAATACTTATAGAATGTTCATTCTTTACTCAGTGAGATGTCGCGAATTTTGATTAAATTGTAGGCTTTCAAAGAATTTCAATTCAATGTTTATTAACTTGATACTACCTAGGCATCCACCCAGGAAGTGAAATGTTTTAAAATTCCAATTTGAATTGAATTTGACTGCTGATTCAAGCTGCGATTAATGTTTTTATAGATTATTCTTTGAAATAAATTGCAAAAATTACCTTTTCTTTACACATGACCTCATTTTAAATAAAAGAAACGAAGGGGAAATTATGGCGAAACCTCAATAAAGGTTTGGAACGAACAATATTCTTAAAGTTTTCCATTTAAAAAAATTCTTTTATATCGATGGTTTTTTGAGGCTTGAAAAGATTGAAAGCGGAGTATTGATACGAATAAGTTCACTTCTTTTCAAGCGATTTCTTTCAACTTCAAACTCTCTAAACGACAAGCTCAGCATTTACCAAGTTTCAAAAGAAAAAATCTGCATTTGAATCCCTTACAAAAGAAAAATTACTTAAAATTTCCATTGAAAAAAAAATTGTTTCAGATTGTTGATCTTTTGTTTGTTTAAGTAATTGGAAAATCATGTTGTAGAATTTTCTCCAGAGTAAATAAATAAAAGTTTATGCGAAATTGTAACAGAATATTCTTGCTTCTTGCTAACATAACAATTAAGAGAAAAAATAGAATAAAGTTCGATGTTAACCATTCATTTCATTTCCATCTCAATTAAACTAAATAGGATATCTGAATAGTGATCTGGGGAGTTTTCTTAAAGATGTTTCTTCAAAAATCTCCTTAAAAACTCACATTTTAAGGTTGATTTTGGCTTGATTATTTCCAACAATTCTTCAGTTCGTTCCAACATCAAACTAATATGAAAATAAATATGTAACAAAGACCAAGTTTTCAATGTTGATGCAAAATTTATATTCAGAATAAGCAATAACAGAGACGCAACACATTTTAGTCTGTCTACTTGTCTGTAAGCATTCTTTACAATTAATTTTCTACAATAATAAAGGTTTAACGACCAGAATCAATGGAGTTTCAGAAAAATGATTCATCGGATGACATTCCTAATTTGGAAAATCCCCAAGCGATTGCTTAATGATGTAGTTTTACTTGTCGCTGCTCAGATGGTGGAAAAAGATTTTTTTTTTGCAATATCAACTCATCATATACGACAGCACGTTTTGTTCTTTTGTTTAAATAATTTTTAAAACATTCTTTCCTGCCTTAATAATTAATTTCATTGTCTACTCTCACTTTCATTTGGTTACATCAGCGGTTTGACGTTGTACACAAAGCACTTCCCACGCACATCACAACAGGTTAGAGTTATTTGTTGTTGTTTTGAAGTAAAGAGAAGAGAGTAGATAGCAAGAAATAAAATGTGAGATGGCAAAAGTCAAAGCGTTTTAATTATTTAAATCACTCACCCATGGAACAAAAGTGAAAGAACTTTGCGTGTCAGTGGAGCGTTGTAATGAAAATGAAGGAAATCTTAGCTTTTGCATGAAACTTCTCAAATGTTTACTAAGCCATGGTACAATGACACTGACTTTTGTCGCATCTTAATCATCATTCTCTTCGTGTCTTTTAAATTTTCGCTTCTTAAAACTTTGGTATCTTAAATAAATCTCAAGCTCACAATGTGACCAAGAGAATTTCACACACTTAACAGCTCTGAAAATCATGCAACAATATCAATGGATTCACTCACTTGGACGACCCCAAGGTTGACAAAAGCAGAAAACGAAAAAAGTATACAACAATAAAATATTGCGAAATTTTGCGCTTTTTCTCGTTATAATGAAAAGTAGTAGGAGATCACAGCTCCATTCTGATGCCGATGGCTTTTTGCTGTTGTTCGTTTGCTTAGTTTATAATTTAATTTCCATTCGGTAACATCACAACTAAAAACCACA
The DNA here is from genome assembly GCA_900005825.1 of Clunio marinus. Taxonomy (NCBI): domain Eukaryota; kingdom Metazoa; phylum Arthropoda; class Insecta; order Diptera; family Chironomidae; genus Clunio; species Clunio marinus. Next base: position 900,299 of record CVRI01000021.1, on the reverse strand, counting down.
GAAAAGTTTTTAAACATACAACATAAAAATGATAATTAGTGAGTGGAAGTTTTTAGGGGTTGATTGTGTAATAAAATTAGAAGTTTGTCGAATTTTAGATTCTCTCTGAAGAAAACTACTTTATAATTAAATTTATGTGTTAGATCTACATGTTTTTAGAGGAACATGGATATATGTATGCTTGCATTTATTTAAAATCGTTGGAAAGTTAGACTTTCGTATAAAATATTCAAATGAATTTATTCTAAAATTCAAGCACAGAATGTGATGTTGGTTTGGGGATCGTAAATGGAATCGATTAAAGCTTAAAAGTGAAGAAAACCTCAACAATTTAAAAATGGCTTCCTTTATTTTCCAATTTAAATTCGACACTATTAATGAAAATTTCATGCAAAATTCACATTTCTAAGGGCGTACAGAAATTAACAAAGTATTGTAGAGTATAAAAACAGCAAACAAATCTTTTATTTGATCTCAATTCACAACGGGAGTATTTAAGGAAAATAACAAAGTTTTGTGCAACTCTTTAATTACACAATTTGTTCAACAAAACTGTGCTCTGTTCGATCAGAGAGGAAAAAAAAGAAAGAAAACTTTTTCTACGTCTCGTTCAAATTATTTCTTGTTTTCAAACATGTTAAAGAAACCAAAACATTTTGCAATAAAAAATACAAACAAAAACGACGAGAGATTTCATCAGAAGCAACTTTTCATGAGTGTAAAAAAATAGAAGAGATTTTTAAGGATTTTCCATTTTATGTATTTTCCTAATTAAATAATTTTAAAAGGAAGAAAAACTCAAGCATTAAAAATTCAGTGAAACCATTGGAGGGAAGGAAAAACCTTAACGAACTTTCTTCAAAGAAATTATTTTCCCTTCACCACCGCTCATCATCAGAGAGAAGCTCTTAAAATTTTTCACACTCTTATAACGATATAAATGTTGTAGGAGCTAATTAAAATCATTTTAGGGCTGAGTGTACTTCCTTAATTTGTCACCGAAGAAAAAAAGAAATTTACTTGAATTTATCCAATTAGTCGAGTTCATCTTTTTCGGAAGAAGTTTTCCAGGATGTAATTAAATTTTGATTAACATCTCGTTTGTTGAGTTTATGACATAAATTCACGGCTATAGCCTCGTTTCTGACCGTCAAAGTCAATGCAGAAATAAGAGAAGATACAGATTCCGTAACATGATATAAATAACTGTCCAAAATTTCTGAAGCGTAAGGCGATGGCTTCTCGTTAAATTAAGTTTAAATATTGAAAACTGCTGAAGTCAACCATCCATCTCGCGACATTCATTTTATGATGGGGTTTTGTGAAGCAGCAATAAAGTTTTTTAATTAAACAAATGTCCTTCTCATAAAATAAAAGATCATTTGGGCGACGTCTGACGGGACTTATGAATTTTTAAAGTACCTAGTCGAGAAAATATTTTCTAAATAGAAGAAAGAAGAAAAGAGAAAATTTCTTCTTTACCCAAGACATGATAAAAGTCGTTTAATTTACAAAATTAGAATTTTTCTGTTCAATTCAATTGCGTTGTTTGCAAATGAGAATTGTGCTGCGTTGCATCTGTCATGACGGGAGTCATGAGCCCCAAAGATATTTGATTTCCTGTTATTATTTTTCAGTTTTTGTTAAAGTAAATCAGAGATTTTCATTCTGCCTGTTGTGACATAATTCACAGATGTAAATTTCAATCTCATTTCATTCACGACTCGAAAGTAACATGAAATGACTCAGCTTATTAACTTTTTAATTCCTTTTCCAACCCAAATTAAATTATTAAGCACCGAAACTTTCTTTTGCTTACACATTGGATATTCTATTTCAATTTACACTTAACAGGGATTTTTCTAGCAGAGATTAGTTATCTGTGTACTTTAGAATTTAATTCCATTATTTTTCTTCCTTGCTTCTAATACTTTATTTCACATCTCATTCATAAATATGTTCACAATCTCGATACCAATTGAGTTCATCCCATTCATCACTGAGTTGAAAAACAAAATCAATTTTAATCTTTCCCTTAATTTAAATTAAGCGTTAAGCTTCAAAAGTTGACTGGGAAAAGATTCGAATGGATTTCTTGTTTGCGGCAGAGCTTTAGTATAAATTACTGAATCTCATGAGCTGTTAAAGCTGAGCTTATGATTTATGAGAGATGAAAAAATGTTTCATTTCTCGTCTTCGAGAAACAAAAAACCTTGACTTGTATATTAAAGCTTCCATTTCGTAGATATCAGCAAACAAATGGTCAGTGAAATATTTCAATCTTCTTATCAATGTTGATGATTGCTGTAGCAACTCGAAAGAGAGTAAAAAAAGTTTGTTTTTGCCAAGGTCTGTAACCCATATTTCGAGTTCTTTTTCACCACTTATCCCTCTTGTTGTTAAATAAAATAAAAAAAAGAAGCTTTTCCCCAGCATTTTTCCTCTTTCTCGTCTGATGTCGTTATAAAAATATGTTTGTCGAAAGTTAAGTTCTTTTTCCTCGTTGTTTATAGTTTTATCGAAAAGTTCTTTTTCTTTTTATGTCGTGCCCTTTGGTTCATTTTTATTATTATTATTACTATTTTTTTTGTTGTTTGGACCATTCATTATTCTGCAATCTTCTGGGGGACGATGGAGAATAATCAAAAACATCGATAGAATTTGTAATTTTGTTATCGTTTTCTGGGCACTTCAAGTTGCTGATGATCTCGACTGTAAAATATAAATGATGATGTTGTTTTTAGAATTCAAGTGCTTGATACAGAATCGATTTAAGAACAGAAAAGGGTCTCAGAAGTTTATCAAGAATTTCAGGTCAAAAATTAAATTTTTGATGAAGAAAAAGAAGAATTGAATCGAAAGCTTTTTTCATGATGTGAATCTCAATGAAGATTGTTGGTCTTTTATTTTAGACTCTGCTATGGAGTTTCTCCTGATACTGTCAATGATTTTGCCTGCAGCGTTAGCAAATTCAGAATCAGAAAAATGGTCATGGCCAACCTCCCCCAACGATCGTAATCGGGCTGACAACCGAAAGGATATCTACTACGAAAACAGCAGCAACAGAGATGGTAAAGCCGAGAGAATTAGAGTGCCCACGTCATATGATAATGAAAGGTGAAAACATTTTGAAAGCATTTTTTTCCAATGATTTGAGAAAACTTTTCGATTGTTCGGGATGATAATGAAAAACATTGAATATTTATTAAGTACTTTAAAATTTGTTTCCTTTTAATCCACATTGCTTACTTACAAGCTGTCAAAGTATTTTCTTATGCAAATCATTCGAAGTAAAAACATTATTTTTCCGTTCTTCTCCTAATTCACGTCGAATCATCTTTAAAACTTTTCTAAAGATAAACTCAATTTCACTTTTTCTCTTAAAACTTCGTTACGAGTAAGGAAAACAAGAACAAGAATAAAGAAGATTGTTGGGAAAAGAGTTGTCAAAGGTTTTCTTCTTTAATTTTATGTATCTCTAGCAAACTGGATTTGGTATACATTCTCTTTTATCTTTCTATTTCGAAGCTTATAAATTCTTCCTATCCTGATAGCATAGTTTATAAAAGTTTGAAATCGGCATTATTTTTGAGCATATCATTAACAATTTATCATGAAGATTTGACGTCAAAATAACAACAACAACTGATTAAATTAATGCACGCTGAAATTTTGTTAAAAAGATTAACTTTAGAATTTAAACTTCTTATTGTTGATAACCCCTTTAAACTGAATATCAACGAGTTATTGACATTCACAATTGTCACACAATTTTCAACAATTTAACCAAAAGAATCACTCGTACGAAGCTTGTCATTCAGAAAATATTGAGTCAAAAGTTATTCAGTCAGAAGAACATTTTCAGATGTAATTCTTTTCAAATCTCTATTCAAACATCATTCAAGACATTTCATCGAAATCAATCATTTGAAAGGAAAAATTGAAAGCTTTAAGATGTTCATTTTATTTCTTAAATTAAATGTTTTCCACCTACAGACCAATTGAAGCGTATCAAGTTAAACGCCCGGCAGTCAACCGACCGAAACCATTAAGTGATGAATTCTCCGATGAGTTTACATCGAGTGGTGAGAATTACGCCAATAACGTTAATGGACAAAACAACAATCGGTAAGAAAAGAAAGGAAAATCATTCCATTTTCTTTTTCTTTTTTCTTTCTCAATTTAATACGAATTGAGGTTTTTTAGTTAAATTGTTAAACCGTTGTCTGCATCCTTTTCCTTCTATTGTGAATTATTCATAGATATCCTTCAGTAAACACACCTAATCGATTTGGGCCTCAACAATCAAATGACTTTCCACAACCATTTGGATATGGGCAACAACCTTTTCCAGGTGCCGGAGGATTTCTAGGTGGCGGCGTGGGTGGTCCATTTGGAGCTCAAGGTTATCCTCATCCGGGCCAGTTTCAAGGCGGGCACCATCCGGGAGGTTACTTCATAGTATTTACAAGGATTCTTTTAATTACTTTTCTCATAATTTCTTTTTAAAGGACTTGGTAATCATATATCAAATGGAATTTTGGTCGGCCCTGGAGGCCCAACGGGAATTGTTGGTAGACCGTATGGTAAGAGATATCCACCCTATTATGGTGGAGGTTATCCAGGAGGTGGAATAGGCTACGGTTCTCATGGAGGGTTGGGATTTGAAGGGCATCACAATGGAATTGGCGGTCCTGGAATTGGTGGACAATTTGGTGGACATCAACAGCCATTCCCCGGTGGGCCGCATGGTCATGGTGGACAATTTGGTGGTCAACAGCCTTTCATTCAAGGACCTGGTCAGGGTTATCCTGGACAATTTGGCGGTGGACCGTACAGTCCTAATTTCGGAGGTCCAATACCTTTCCCAGGACAATTCTTTGATTCAACAAGTCAAACAAAAAAGGTTGAAAAATCAGCCAAATAAAGACGCTGAACATGAAATATTGATGATTCTTTCTCGATCCCTTAAACATCAATGTCGTTGAATGACAACAGTGAATTGTATCTTTTTTATATTTGCGATGTTATTTTATTTTGTCTCGTTACACGAGTCGTAATCATCAACATTTATTTTGTGAACATCAAATACAATTTTAAGGATTTTAAGATTCAATAAAGGACAACAAAATCGAATAGATATTACAGTAAACATAAATTTGTAACTTGTCTGAGACTCACCAATTGTTGTAATGACGATAATGGAATAAAAGAGTGATCCAGTGAATGTCCATTGCGTTTTATTTGCATCTGGTTCATATCCGTCCCATCCTTCTTCTTTCATTGCTTTCAAAATACTTGTCTCGAAATCCTTAGAAGTTTAAAACGAAAAAAAATCAATAACATGAAGATAAAATGTAAGTTGCTAGAACATAAATAAAAGCTTGACTAAATACCAGAAGCAGTTTGCAATGACACATTTTCATCTCAGAAAGAAGAATTCAAATATGCTTCAAGACCTTAATTTTTAATATGATTAAGATGAAGAAGCTGAGTGATGAAGTTGTAAACTGACAAATTATTAAATTTATTTCAATTAAAAACGTTGCCGTTAGGTACGGAGAAAGAAGGAAAATGTTCAGCATCATAAAGATGACGATGAGATTCCTCAAGCTAAAATCATAAATCTTTCTGAACACATTTGTTCCTTCTTAGAAATTAAAAGTCATTACACCCCCGCTTGTACTCATTTACACGACAAAACAAAGTGGAGAAACATTAATACATGTAAAATATGTTAGCTTTTAAATAAACATCTAAGTATTAAAAGAAAATTGAAAAATGTTAATTGAAACAATTTTCACACCTGAAGCTTTTTTATTGCATCTGAAGTCCAATCTTCCTTTTCCAGATAAACTTTACTCAATGTCTGTTCATATATCTTTTCCGTAACATTTTTTCTGATCCCCGCTATCTTTGCTTTCACCTAGAAGAGAAATAAAAATATAATTGATAAGAATTATAGAATTTAATCTACTGGGTAAGTTTATTCTTCGTTGGAAGTTTAATGTGGCATTTAATCGCTCCCAGTAGTGAAACTAATGCAGAGTTCATATTAAATTCTGAAACTTATATTCCAAGCATTTATTATGAAAAGAAATCTTTAGAATGTCTTTTCATATTCAACAATTATAATCAAATTTTTATCTATTTTCTTAGCGGGAATCTCAGCATTTTTTTAAATCGATTTTTCTTTTAGCTCTGCAATTCCATCTTACAATAAAATGCAAATTGAAATGCTTATCAAAAGAAATGAGAGAAATCATAATTGGAATGTAATCAACTTCCGTCAGGAATTGCGAAATGAAGAAAAATGCAAAACTTGTTTATTACTTCAATGAATAAGAGAAGATTAAGTTTTTATAAATATGTACGAAGAAAGCTTAATAAATGACGTCAATTTAGTTTGAATATTTGATGCTCTTCTGAGAAATTTCAGAACAGAGCAAATTTATACAAAGAAAGGTGAAATTCTTTGAAATAAAATATTTTCCACAAATTCAGAAAAGTTAAAGTATTTAGTTTAAGATTTATACCTCAATCATCCAATATGAAAAGCTTGACACAATTGAATTCTGTTTAAAATTTAAACTATTTTCCTTAAATCTCCCAACTTTTCTTGGCTGAATTGTAAAGAGTTCGTTTCCTTCTCAGCAACTCAATAATATTCAACTATGTTCAGTAAATAATTTAATGTCGAACTGTTTGCAGACTGCGATGGATTTATATTCCTTCATTTACACTTGCAAGTATCTCAAACTTTCTAATTTAAATTAAGAAGTAAATTCTCCTCGTTGACAAACTAAATGTTTACATAAACTGTACATTAAATATTCCTTGCTATCTTGAATTCTTAGAAATGCTATAAAGTTTCAAATTTAATTTCTTTCACCCAGTAGATTATCTGTAATTATTTTTCTCTGTTACATCGTGACGACATAAATTTATAAACTAATTTTCATGAACACATATATTTAATTACACCATAAAATCATTAAGTCATTAACATGCTTTAAGCTAAGCACATGTGACTACCATCATTTAAGTTTTATTGGATTTTTCTATTTCCCTTAAGCAGTGTTTGTGAATCTTGTTGACGTGATGTAAGCACATATGACTTCCATGCATGGAGATAAGCATTTTAATCTTGTTCAGAGGAAGAAAAATCGTAAATCTGTTTGTTTTTTCAATTACCAACATGTTTAAGTTTGAGCCTTTCGCAAACAACGTGAAATGTCTCGAGAGAAATTGTTTCAAAGCTTTTCGTTAAAAGCTTTCCTAAGAAAATATGAGAAATTCTCAATTAAGATTTTCAATTCAAAAGTTTACAAGCAGTGTCTTAATTAATTTTCTTGTTTAACATTATCAAGTTTCTTGTTATTCATAAATTTCCAGTTTCACCGTTCAGCAAAATGTATTTAAGACAACAATTTCTAGCGAAATATGTTATGCGGTTTACTTTTTAAACATTCTCAAGGACTTCTCGCAACGATTTCGCGTTTGTTACAGCACACCTATGGAAAATTTTGTACAAAGACTAAGCATGTAGGATATGTTCACATACATGTCTACATGAACAATAATTTTAATTAAATTCCGCTGTTAATAATGTTTATCTTAGCGATATAGAAAATAAGCGTTGCAAAGTTATTAAATTAGAGTTTATACGGTTGTTGACGACAGTATGTTCATTGCAATGTCACTTGAAACATCTTCTTCTTCTTTTTAATAATATCAAATATAAGACGAGCATTGAAATAAATATCTCATCTTGATTCTTTATGAACGAAAATTGCCAGAGACATTGTTTTCTTGGCTTTCAACAGAAAACATAAAAAGTTGGTAAGAAGATCTCAAAATTTACATAAACCGAGCCAAAAGGTAGCAATTTTTATTTTTCCACACGTTTTAGGTAGAAGTCAGATGATTTAATGTATTTATGTAAATTCTAAGTTTCTTGTTTCTTCAGCATTAAAAGCGATAAGAGAAAAGAAATGCAAAGCAGCACTTGCAACTTTAACATTTTATGATAGAAAAGTTTTGGATGAATATTGGATAAATATTTAATTGAACATCGTTGGCGTTGGTTGGGATTCTGAATAAATTGTTCGGTAAAAGGAGTGAAACGAGTGTGGGTGGTAAAAATAACAACAAACGTTCTTCTCAAGGAACATATATTAGTACCTTGTCTACCCACATAAATCTACTTGTTCTGTTTTCAAAATAAAAGTTTTAAAACTCACATAATTTAATGTAATAGTTTAATACTTTTAAAATAATTCTACAGCATGTAATTTAGGTTACCATATTGAGAATATTAATTAATATTTAGGCAAAGTTGTACTATAATATGTTTGCGTTCAAATGATTCAAACTATTCCAGACGAGTTAAAACCACAAAAACTGCATTTTTTAAAAAAAATCTTCAAATTCGTTTAATATTATATTTGATTACTAAATCAGATGAAGTATTGTTTCATTGAAAAACTTCCCAAAAGCGATTAAAAGAAAAACTCTTGTCTGCTAGCTTAAGAATTTATTTATGATTTAAACTTTTTCAAAAGTTCATAGATTCAATTATAGTTCCGAAGAGTTTGGGTTCGTCAAAAGCAAAACTTTTAATTTTAACCCGGAATTAATATTTTTTATGTATTTACTAGTCACCCTGATACCTTTTCGGAAAACTCCTTTTTCGTTTTATTTATTTTGAAATCAAAAGAAAAGCCCTTAAAGAAATATGAAAACATTGAAAGATAGATCAAAGATAAAATTTCTTAAATTTGTTTCTAATGGAATCCTCTTTGACAAGAATATCAGATAGGAAAAGCAGGTTAATTCATTTAATTATCTTCTCTTCCATTTTCTTCGACAAATGCGTTTACACTTCGTCCTTTATATCCTAAGTTTTAAATCCCTTACGAAACACAATTTATTTCAGTTTCGTTTCAATTCAATGGCTCGGAATTGAAATAAATTTAAATCCAATGTGAAGATAGAGGAAAGATAAGATACGACCATAAATTAATTATTGTTTCTGCATAAATTATGAAAAAGTGACTAAGGCTTTGTTGCTTGGGTGGAGAGATTTGATTCAAGGATAAGACATAAGAAGAAATGCTGACTTTGCTTGAGGGTGGGAAGATAATTGAAATTGAGAAACTTTCAATTCTCAAAAAGAGTCATTTTCGGTCAATGTGAAGCACTTTAAAATGTTATTTATCAGAAATTTCTTCATTCTCAAGCCTGCCTCTATAAAACTTCGGAAATTGGATTTTCTTTACTCCTTAGATTAGGTGTCTGAATATTCAAGAAAAATTCCTCAATGTTTTATTTGGAAATCCTAAAATCATTTTAAATGTAATCTTAAAATCTTAAAAAGTACTTGAACTCTTACTTTGATGAAAGTAATCTTTCATGTCCCTCTCTATAAGTTATGATGATTATGAAATGTTCAAGAATTTCATTTAAAAGATTTTTCAATTTGCAGTTTAAAAGCTGACAGAACTTGTGATTCATTAGCATGTTTCTGACTTAATGGAAAGTTTCAGATTGAAGAAATTTAATTAACCTTAGAAATCTGAAATTCTTTCCTTTCGTCATTGTTTTTGTTCATTTTAACCAGACGATTTTTTGAAATAATAATGTGCAGATTATCAAGGGAGCATAAGTAGCTGATAATCTAGAGCAGGCGAAAATTAGCCACTAAAACCTTAAGTTGTAAGAAAATCTTTCTCCTGATAAAGTGAAATCCATTAGCTGGACATTTTTACTGTCCATCGCAACTAAATCTTCCGCCCATTGTCACGAAAACGAATTTTCCTTCTTATTGTCTCGATTTATCTTTTTAATTAATCATCGTTTATGTGAAGAATAAGTCGAATAAAAGACGGGAAAAATTATTGTCAACATGAAAGGCGACAATATTGACTGGATTTTATCGAAAGCTCTTGAGCAATGAAAGGTTATTAGGATGATGAAGTTGACGAAGGAAAATGGATGGGCTTGGAAAGACTTTTTTGGTACTCATCAACCGGAAAATTAGGATGCGTCTACACAAGATAAACATCGCAATTTGCTAAGGACTTAAGCGTAAGATTTACGTTTTATTACACGGTTGGATTTATTTTCTCACCATTGGAGATTTTTGACCTTTTTCTTATTCTCCTTCTTATTATTTAAAGATTTTATATGATGTTTATATTTTTCGCACCTATCACTACTACTTACTTTCGTTTCAAATCTCGGTTAGCTTTTTTATAAATAAAGAAATTTAACGTATTACATCAAAATTGAAGCAAATGCTTTATTTACATGTATAACGCGTCCTTTTTTACTACGGGGGCTTTAATTTCCGTTGTTTTCACAAGCTTTATATCAAGTTTAAATGACGTCATTGCTAAATCTGCGTATATAAAGCCGTGCTCCTATTTTGGTGTGATACGTTAGGTTTACGTAAAGTTAAAAGCTTACGTAAGCATATCAATACTTATAGATTACGTTACGTAACTTATGCTGCGATCGCTGTTTCGTTCAAGGAGTTCATAACAATGAAAAACAATAAAGACCAAAAGTCTATTTATTTAAATAGAATTTTTAACTTTCAAAAATGTATCAAAAATTCTACTCACACTTATCTCATTTTCAGCTTCAAGACGTTGAAATAAAAAGGCACCCGCAACGCTGTAAGCAACTACGAGTGCGATTAGCGTGACATGAGAGAAAATAACTGTGAAAACTTTCCATGAGAAGCAAAGACAAGAAATGCTGAAACAGTAAAAAATAATACAATATATGTATATGAAAATTGAGAAGTCTATCGAATTTCTAGATGACAGTTATAATATAAATAGAAAAGAAAAAAGCTAAGGCTTTCAAATCAAACGTCTTCAGTCTGATTCCGATATGCTGAAACATACCATTTACTTCTCGGCGGGGCTTCTTCACGCTCGTAGCGACGTGTTGACATTTTTCTTCACTTAAATTTCACTTACACTTCCCGTGACTTGAGTTTGAAATGGTTTTTGTTTTTATTATTTTATTTTTCTTTCACAGTTAATGTTGGAAAATATGTATGCGGTAAAGTTCACAATTCGTTCCGCCCTCCGTTTACGCATTAAGACTCAGTAAAAGAAAATATAATAAAAAGAGCTTGCGGAACCTCCTAACAACGTTCAATTTATGCCTGCCTGTCTCTTATGTCTTCCTGTTTACTCTTCGCTCAAACTTTCACCAAATTGTCACACATTGACTTCACATTTTCTCGTTTCATAAAAAAATTTGCGATGATACCATATTGTCAAAAATGTCTGCTAAAAAATGACAAACAATAAAAAAATTATGAAAGTTGTGTTTTCTTTTCTTGACTTCTTTCACTCAGTGTCAAACCTCCCCCAAATATTTTAAACCTTTTTGAACACACATGTTGTGATTTCCTTTTGAATGAAAAAATTCTAAAATGTTGAATTGAATTAAATTTGAGATAATCTAAAATCGTTTAGCAAAATGTATTTAGCTTCTCATTCTGAACTCTCTTAAGTGAAAATTTTGATCACTGTCATATCCAGGTAAACATTATTGAATTGATTTAATTCAGGAAACCAAACAAAAGCTTTTAATCTCAAATCTGAACGTAACAAAGAATTTAAAACCAAAATTTATTTCAAATCATCAGCAAAATTGATAATTTCCTTGTCAATAACATAAACTAATGAGTTGAAAAGTTTCGTTTTGAAACTGTTTTGATTTTTCGTTAAAAATTTTCAGACCCACGCGCTTTGTAAATCTGAAGAAAAAGAATCTTCAAAGAAATGTTTGATTTTATTAATTATTTACATTGCTGAAGACAAACAAAGTTTTTCTTGAAAATATTCGAGATGAATATAAAACAACAAAGACATTCTATTTCTAAAAAGAAACAAAAAGAAAGAGTGAATTAATTTTGATGAAATCCTTAATTAAAGTTGAAAAAGAAGAGAAAAACTTTCTTTGTTTATAAAAAATTCGCTTTCTTTAATTAAAGTAGGAGTATCCAGTACTTGGTCGTAAGAATTTTATGGTTTAATTTCTTGATGCAGATGATTTTAATATCGCTCATGGATGACCTAGTTAAAGACTTTGAACACTGCTTACAAACTCTTCTACCTGAATGTCACGAAAGTAACAAGAAAATTAATTCATCGTGACATTTATGTAACAAAATATTTCTCTGACCTTTCAGTGAGTTAATTAACATTTATTTCTGTAACTGCGGGTCTCATTCCTGCCAATTTTGGTTTATTTCCAACACAAATCAACATGAAAATAATAAATGAAGCATGTGAATAAATCAGAAGACTAGTCGACTAATTAGCAATGTAAAATATGTTTGTGGAAATATGTTTGTGGAATAAAAAAGCATGTTTCAAACACAGCTTATGGTTTACATGTGATGTAAAATATTCTACAATTCTTTGTATTAATTAATTTTTGCATCATAGTCATAGAATTCCTTTGAATTTATTGTTCATAAAATATTTTAAAGTTTTTAATTAAACGACATGGAATTTATAATATGAAAATGTAAACTACAGACAAAATAGTTTGGTTTTTCTAAAATGTAAACAATAATTTCATGAAAATTAATTTCCCTTCCTACATTTCGATATGATTAGAAGCTTCAATGACGGAAAATTCTGATTGATCATTGGCAACATGTGGTGCAATGTAAATATTAAAATTTGTGAGAGCTGAAGAGAAAGCAAGAAAATATTTGTACAGCAACTTATACAATGACAACAGCGAGCTGCATTTGTGGCTTTTGCTCTCACTCTCTTAATAAATATGTTGAAGCCGGAAAAAAATTTTCATCACGAACACAATGACACAAAAGAAAATAAAACTCATTTCTTTCTCACAAAATATATTTTTTCCAATTTCACGAATAATAGAAGGAAAAAAAATTAAAATAACAATTGATCACATTTGACAGAAAAATTCCACTCGATTTCAACTGTCACTAGGAACAATGTACATAAATTCCTTCTGTGAAGAGGAAATAGATTACAAATTTACCGAACAATTGAGAAAAATTTTGTTTTCAATTTTCAGATCAAGAATAATGTGAAAAACGGCAAACGCCTTTATGCGAACCGGAATGAACTAAAAACTTTTTTGAAAATGATATTTAGCAGACGAAAGAGAGATGAGATCGCGACTCGTATGTGATCTTTGTGTTTGTCTTAATTTAAACCTCCTCGATGAAGATTAAAGAAAATTTTAAACTGAGAGAAATTTTCTTGTTTATTTCATGTTTCATTCAACTGGCTGGCGAGTGGGAAACAAAAAATTGTGAGTAAATGTGGTTGGAAAATTCTTCTCATAGCTGAGATAACTTTCCCTGGATTTTTCTATGTTGTTCACCTTTAACAAAAAGCTTTCTGTGGTCAATTTAAATTTCTTTTTATCTCATTCATTAAAAAGCAATTATTTTTTTTGCTCCATTCATTTCCACAGAAGAACAATTAAAATTCCCACCCACAAACACTCAATTAATCACTCTGACTAGGGCCATTATACACCTCCAAGACTGATTTAGAATCCATAATCAATCTCACACCAACTTCGCAGAGTCGCTACTTAATCGCTTTTCAAGTTACCCCACTACGAAGTTCATTATCCCATATTTATTTCTTTCTTATGAAACACGAAAAGAAATTTTCTGGTATTAAATATGTATCTGAAATTTGCAATTTGTTTAGCGTTAGTGGATATTTATATTTGATCACGCAAGCATTTCTAAGAAGTAAGAAAATATCCCAAAAGCTACCTAATTAATCCTAATTAATAAAAATCATCCAATCACGCTAATAAAACTTTTCTCTGTCATCATTATACGTGGACTGAATGAAATTCGAAGAAAATAAATCCGGGAAGCTTAGCGCCATGGGAATATGTTAGTAATACTTGAGGAGAGTTCTCGAAAGCTGTTAAGAATAGTAAAGCATCGTTCTTCTCTTAAGTGTGTCGGTAAATCAATTGAAGTTGCGAGCATGAGAAGAATGATGACCAAGAATCAAAGAAAAAAGTAAGTAAGAAAGTGATAGATGAGAAATTAAATGAAAATAAAAGTTGCAAGGTGAAATATCTTCTTTGTTAGGAGGAAATTGATTTTCAATATATGAAAGTTTTCTGACAACCAATGTTGAATGTTAATTGAATTAGCTATTAACTTTGGAAAACTTTTAACTTTGTTATTAGTTGAAAATCTGCTTCTTTACACTTTAACGACAAGCTCTGCTTTCCAATCATTTTTAATGGCTTAAAGAAATGAGAAAGTTAAAAGAAAAATTTTAAATCGATTTTCTGTTGAGGTGAATCTAATCAGCGATCTCTCTATTGAATAAGTATTATTCATTATTCATAACACTTTCTTGAACTTTGTAACTAACCAGAAACTTTATTTGTATACATAGCTCAAAGTTCTAATTGGCTTCAGGCATCTCCGGGTGTTTTTCTTAGTGCATTCATACCTTGTATGAATTAAGAACAAGTTGCTCAATGAAATTTACCTTTAAAGCTTCGAAACTTTAGGATGTTGCAACAAAAAGTAAAATCGTGACGAGAATTTAATTTTTTTCTATTTCGGTTTCCTGAAATTTAACAAAAACTAAAAACTTTATTTTTTGGTATTAATTTTTTATCGTTTTTTATTGTAAGATTTTTTTTCATGTTTTTCAAATATTTTTTTGAAAATGTTTTTTTTTTGTTTCCTATCATTATCACATTAATAAATTAATACAATTAAACTCTTTAAGTAGTTAGAAGAAAGTAGACAATAAGATGGTTTTAAATTTACAAATTGTAAGAAAATTTTAGAGCATAGAAAATATTTATGTTTTCTTTAATTAAGCTAAAAAAATTTCCGTAGATATATTTTTGTTTTTCTCAATGAAGCTAATATATTTTGCTGTAAGAGTAATTTAATTTTAGCGACTAAGTTCTTCTCATTTTGTAAGAAATATTTAAATGGAAAAAAAAAACATTTCTATTCATATTTAAGGTAATTATATTTAAATTTAAAAAAAAATGTAATAAAAGATTATTGCAAGAATTTCTCCTCGATTAGTTTCATTGAAAAATTTGATTTGTTAAGACAACATTTTTTAAAGAAAACGCCTAATGATTTAGTGACGTCTCTGTTACCGAGGCTAGTCGGTATGTCCCCTATTAGTCTTGTTTATTAGTTCTCGTCCCATTTATCTTAACTATAAGATTTCTATTTTCTCTGGTTGTTGTTGTTGTTGATGTGTTGTTTGGAAAAGCTTTTAGTACAAAAAAATATTGTTGATGTGAATTAATGTTGATTGCGATTTTGTCTGTTTCTCTCTCTCCCTCTATGTGGAGGGAAAAAAATGAAACATTTGACACTTAAATTAAAAAAGAAATTATCAAGACATATAATTTATTTTTTTTCTTTTTCGATCGTCGACATTTTATTTCTGTTGACTCCAATTTCCCGTTTGTCTCGTTTGCTTGTGATGTCTGACGATGATGATGTCCCAAGTCAGAATTAAATGGTCCCCAGACACCTGTCTGGTTTAATTCTCTTAGAAGATTTCCATCATTCAACATCTTATAAATTGCGGGGGTGGAGAAAATATTCGATAATTTAGAATTTAAATGGTTCGCGTCTATCTAGCGGAGTGGTTCCGCGTGATGATCGTGATTGTGGCTCAACACTTCCTTTTCTTGGCGTCTGCATGCCTGACGGTGTGCTCGATCCACTCAAGTTACGTCTGTTGAAGAAAAGTTCAAAGAACAAAAACAAATATTAGAAATTTGAAAGCATAAACTGAAGTTTGTTTTTCTCCACTCTCAGCAAAACAAAAAAGTGAAAAAAAAGCAAAAGAAGTACAAATAAACAAGCAGATCTAAAAATTGAATTGATGAAAAACATAAAAATTGATCCTGGACAGAAAAGCAAGATAAGTTGAACATATTTTTTTATCATTCGAGTGGAAATGCAGCAAAATATGTGCACAAATGGAACGAAAAAACACAAAGAAAAACTCTAAGGACGTAAAAAATTGATTTTTCATTGTCATAATAATCGTATTGCTTATGTGTGCAGTGTGTAGGTGGAATTGAATGAAGAACGATAACGATGAAATAAACTTTCCATGAACAATGGAAGAAAGTCAAAAATTAATTTTATTTTACTTCAATTTTCAATTCAACCAATGAAACTTTTCTTTCTTTTTCTTTGCTTTCTTTGGATGAAATGAAATGAAAATGCAATTCGATAATTGAAAAGAGAGAGTTCGTATGTTTGAAGCAAAAGAGAAAAGGAAAATATTTTCAATTGAATTTCCGTTTTTCTTGTTTCTACACTAATGAAAAGGATAAAGTGCAGTCGAAACACGAACAACGACAACATGAAATGCTTTTCCAGTTATTGTGTTTCCGAATGGCATTGTATGTTGTCGCAAATGAAAAGAAAAGCAAAAGAAGATGATAAATGGATGATAAAGTCCAGAACCAATTGTTTGTTGTCTTTTCAGAGAGAGAAAAAAAAAATCTTTTTTTAACGCCTACGTTGAATGAATCGTTGAATAGAAAAAGAAGAAATAAAAAGTTTTAGGCTGCATGAGAAGCTTTTCTTAGCTTTGTAAAAGTTGGCAACAGAATAAAAAGGCAATGAATTGAAATAAAATGAATGGAAAAAGTTCTTTCTTATTATTGAATGGTAACAATGAATAAATCTTGGCGACAGTAATAATAGAAAAGAGCTGGCAAATAATCATCACACCATGATGATGCACTGCAATAGTGACAAAAGCAAATCAAAACAAAATTTCATTGTAAGCATGATAGTTTGTGTTGTTGTGATTATGAATAAACGAAACTTTATCTAAAGACATGTAAAACCTTGTCAGTGACACAATCTAAAGCAAAATACAAACGAGATAATTAAATTCGTTGTTCAATTCTTTACCCAGCTGCTGATGATGAATTCGAAAGATTCGAAAGCTGTCGAATGGGAATCCGAGAAGGTGGCCGGCTTTCAAATTATAAGAACGCAAAAAGAAATATTGATAAATACATAATTAATAAAATTGATGTATGAAAAGAAAATTTTATTCAGAAATGAGAACTAGTTGAACAGTAAAATCAGCAACCATCGAACTAGTTCAACTCTCTGAATAAATTCCAATCTATCAATGAGTTGATGGAGAAATCTTGTCTTTGAAACGAAAAACTTTCGTTTTTCTTCTTTTTATGTTTTAGCACTCACTACGAAAGCGTTAAATGTCAGGGATATTTAATGTTCTATGTTATCAGTGTCAAATAACATAACTAAGTAAATGACGGAAAATTATGAGAAAATTTTATTTGGAAAAACTCGATATTGACGTCAATTAACATGTCAATTTGACCAAAAAGGAGTCAATTTACATCGCTGTTTCAAGAAAAATCTGAAGAAAAGAAAATAAAATAACGATGAGAGATTACTTGGGATCAGAATGAGAATAAGAAGTCGACGACATGCCAATAAACTCTCACGACCCTAAAAGCTTTCAATGATATCGCGTTGTGCGATGCTGATTTTTATCTGGATAATCTTAAAGTCTTGTTTTAATGTTACTTAAATAGTTTTAATTTCTTGCAACTTGCAAATGATTTTTAGTTGGGTGAGAAAATTTTCTTCTTTACCTTGGCGTTGGTAATCCGGTGAGTGTTGGTATGCTCGATGCTCGACTCATCCCATTGCCATTCCTTTTTGTTAGCGTCGTTCGTTTATGGATTTTAAATGAGAATTAGCATTGTTAATTTAGTTAATTTGGATTACATGAATTTTCGTGAGAGAATTTTTTTGTTTTTAGTTTTTCTTTTTAAATTTAAATATTTTTGTCTTTTATTTATTTACCTTGTGGGTGCTGGACTAGCTGAACCGGATGGAGTTCGCGTTGAGCCATTCGTTTTCGTTGCTGATCCGACAGAAAGTCGTGATGGTCTTGAGGGTGTCGTTGATGTTGTCACACGACGTTGTGGAATGCGTGTTTGTGTTCCGTCATCTGATGAGAACAAAAAAAAATTGAATTTCCTTTCAAATATTCTCGTGTATTAAAAAAAGAAATCACCATTGCTGTTAAGCGACAAATTTGATCCGTGCCTGGAGCCACTAGCACTCAACGGTCTGGAATTCGGCTTGGAGTTACCTCGAGAGCCTCCAGGTGTCAACCCAGTTCTGAATAAATACAAAGTGAAAGGAAAAAAATTTAATCGCATTAAACGACGTGATTCCATTGAAGAGCCTTGAAAGGATGTGAAGAGGGAGGGGCAGAAGGATAATCTTACCTCACTCCAGCCGAAGATTTTCTCGGCGTGTATCCACGTCCCATGCTGCTCTCATTATCACTCAACGAATCTGGTGTTGATGCGGACAACGAGGATCGTGATGGACGTGACATTGCGATAGATCTCGATGAACGTTCACGTACCTGACATTTCAACCGTTTTAATGGTTTAGATGCGATGAGTATAAAGTGACGAGTTGAAGGTGGAAAAGGAAAGAAAAAATGATTTTAATTAAAAAACATGAAAATTTCATACTGAGAGATGAGATGAGAAGTGAACTGCCGTTGTTGATGTCGAAGAATTTAAACACGAAGACGAAAAGCTTATCAGAGCGAATTCATTCTCTGAAACTTTTCTTTTTCACACCATCGTCTTCGTCGTCATCTTCAATGACAGTTCGTTGAAGTTGAAAGTATTTTTTAAAGCAAAACGTTTGATAAAAAAAATTAAATAAATAGCAAAGTTTCCCCAAAGAAAAACTGATTAAAAAAAATGGTTCGTGTCCGTTAAGTTGATGGATTTTCATCATGAAGTTCTTTTCATTTATTTCGCATCATGAAGATTTTTAATCAAAAACGAAAAAAACGTTCTCTCGAGTGTTGAATAATCTTCCAGCAGTTTCGAGGCAAATCATTCTACGGTTAACTTACCCAATGCGTCGAAGGATGGCAATGTGGTGCATGTGGACTTAACGGTGTCGATCGACTACCGCCTCGTATAAATGCAGTGCCAAACGATGAAACGTGAAGTGGATAGGTGCAAGGTAAGTCACCTTGTGCTCGCAATTGTTCAAAAATTGGCATCAACTCAGCAAGATGTTCTTCAGCTGCAAATTTCGATTTTAAGGGCATGGCGTTTTAAATCGAATAAAGATTGAAAAATTCTTGTTTAAACAATGAAATAAATAAGAAAACATTTGAGGCCCTTGAAAAGATGGATCATTTAATCGAGAAAACAACGACCGAATCGCTTTATTAACAAACTTTTTCATCTCGCTCTTGATGGATTTCCATCCGGAAACTTTTCCCTTCTCTTTTGATTAATTTCAACATGAGAAACGAAAATGGACGAACGGCGGGGATGGAGCGACACAAAAGCAAAAGCAAAAGGAGAGGAAAACTTAATAAAAGTTTACGCAATGTCTATGACATTGAAGGTCATTTGTTATCAAATGTCACTCTCAAAGATAAGATTTTAATCCGCCTTGGGGATGGTTTTAGAGATTTTTCGCATTCTTTCACAACCGTTATTTATCTATTAACACGGTACAAAAGCTTTTCATTTGAGACCACAAAAATCTGCAACATTACTTTCTTCTTACTTACTTTGCTACAGTGACAAGCGGCAAGCGACACAAAAAAAAGCCAACGAAACAATGAATACATAACTAAATGAAAAATTATTGCACAAAACATGCATAAACCAAAAAGCAAAACAATAAAACGAAATGAATATTCCATGACAAATAGGAAAAAGTAAATTTTCACCATAGAAAAAGCGCTGCTTTTCTTTTTCCATCCGCATCTGCCTTTTTCGAAGCGGGTGGTTGTGGTAGATGTTTATATGTTTGGTGCAAGACTAATATAAATATTCAACAAAGATATGTGATGCATAAAAAAAGAGAAGGAAAAATTCTAATGCATTGCATGTATGTTCGTGTGGTGAATTCAACCAACAAACCGACCTACCTTCCTTCCTTTATTCATTTTAAAGAAAAACCGATCTAAACCCGTGAAAAAAAAAGTTCAAAGATTTACATCCAAAATAATGAAAAACTTTGGAAAAGTTTCAATATGAAAGTTTTCCATCTTGGATGTAAAACTTTTCAAATAAATTCGTTTTTTTTCTTCCATTGCCACAAGAGATAAAATATAACGCGTGAAGACACAAACCATTATAGACTGAGAAGATTCCATTTTATACAAAAAATAAAAACATATTTTTGTTCAAATTACCCTCCCGATAAATAAAATTTAAAAACTTTCTACATTCTAAATAAATCGATATCTTAAATTATCTATTTAATGTAATGATGATTTGTCGTGGATATATATTTGACTGAGAAGAGGAAAAAGAATTTACCTTGATTATTGGACCTTGAGTTGGAATTGGCGATCCACTTGGCGATTGTGTTGTTAATGACACACGTGGTCTGAATGCTGTCATACTTTGTGACACTCCATCGGCAAGGATGAACTGTTCGCGCAATTCAATGTTGGTGCGTCCCTTGGCTATTTATTTTTGCAATTATCATCACAATTAAAAGCCGCACGTTAAAATTAATCCACAACAAAAACATATAAGAAATAAAGTCAAATAAAACTTTTCAAGTTGGCAAACAGTGATTTTTGTGGATAATGTAATGATAATGTGGAAGTGGAAAGAAGAAGGTTTTGATATTTGTGTATATGTGAATGTCTTTTCTTTTTGCCAACTCGTTGAAAGAGTTAAAAAAATCCAAATAATTAAATTGTGAAGGGTCGAGTTGACACACTCGACTCGCATTTTCAATAAGTTTAAGAAAAAAGAAGAAGGAAAGAAATTATTGAAAAGGAAGGAAATTGTGTAGTGGGGAAAAAAGTTTAATTAATGTGACTTAAACATCACTAAATGAAATAAAATATTTCAATCAACTCCTATAGCAAAACAAGAAGCACAAATCTAAATAAACTATCACAGAAAATGAAAATGAAATCAACATTTGAAATCGCAATATTTTTGTCGTTAAAATGCAGTTCGAGTAATTGCGTAACATATTTATCGATAGAAATTCTGGCTCCATGAATATGAGAACGGATTTAGTTCTGTTTTTCTCTTTTTCCTACATTTTCCACCCACACAATATGATTGCAATGGGTAGATCTAGGGAAAAAAATGGGAGAATAAAAATCACATTTCAAGTGTTGAATTGAAAATTTTTCGCAATCTCAACTTCGTTCATTCCAATCAGAACTCTTTCAGTTTGTGCATGGAAAAGCTTTAAATTGAGTTGAATTACGTTTAAATGTTATTTTTCTCTCCATCTCTCTTTCTTTTCTCGTTTTTCCCAATGAAAATGCATTTCACAATTTAATGTTTTGATGGAAAAACTGCACTTATGGTGATCGTTAATTAAAAACGCGTACAATTTAATTCAGCATTACTATTCGAATAGTTTCAAGTTTTGACATTTATCTAATTAACGATTACCATCACAAATTTACATTGATAAAAAGCGACAAATCTGTGTACAAAAAAATATAAAAACATTTCTAACAAAACTAAAAAATGCCAAAAATAAATTTCACATCTACCATAAGGATTTCCATATTAAAAATGTGCATAAAGTTAGTAATTATCTACATTAATAATAAAAAAAAGCATGCAACATGAAAATTAATTGACGCATAAATAACAAACATCAATTAAAACGAGGTTAATTCCTCACCTGTGCAACCACGAAAATAATTTAAATTCTGTTGATACCACAAATTTCTACATACTTTACCATCAATACACAACAAAAAACACTCAAACGATCTTTAAATTAAACATTCAGTAAGCGAAATGAATATTTGATATTGCATAATAACCGAATACTGTTAAATGTTTATCAAACATTCATGAGGCTTTCTTTCTTTCCTTTTTTTCTCTCCGGAAACAAGGCATGGAACGGCTACTGCCGAATATAGTAAATAAGAAAGTGGAAAAGACATATTTTTGGGATTTGATATGAGATTGCACAACCAACACCACAAGTCAACAATAAACAGTTATAAGGCGGAGGAAAGTCTCTTTTTTATGCTTTAATCAACTCTTTTCCTTTCAAACGTAATCGGATATTTATGGGAGTTTTCTCTTAACATCAAATATCAAGCTTGAATATCTTGTACAAGGATATCCAATAAAAGTATTGTGAAAGAAGTCAAACAAGAGGAAAATAGAAAGAAAATTCAATTTCAAAAAAACATCAATATACTGTTGCAATGCAAACTTTGTAAATCTTAAGAAAACAGGAAAGAAAAATGAAGTTTTTTCAGGACAGGAAAAGAACAGAACACGAAGACTAAACTAAATTAAAAACGTGGTAAGCATTTATAGTTCAGTCTCAGGCGTAGAATTTGAATCATTATTATTTGCATTCAATTCATGTAAAATATTATCGTCGATAATTCTTTAAAGAACATTTTGAATTCTTTAGTTCTTTAACTTTGTCTTTTATCTTTTTTATTATCTAATCGACTTTTAGATTTGGTTCGTGAAATGTCAGCGAATTTTATTTCAAGATATTTATAACAATAAGAAAGAAAATCATTTTGGCTTCACTTGAAGTTTCTTTAAGCTTCGTAAGATCTTGAAATTTCTTTTTTAATATATCAAGTGAACCAGCTAAAGCTCTTGCCACGACATCTCAATTTGTGACTGTATCGACAGCTTTCTGGAATTGGAAATTCAATTTTTCTTCTTCTTCTCTACATGTTAAGCTTTTCTTCGAAATCAAAGCGTTTCATTCAAAGTTAAAATTCTATTTTCATCTCTAAAATTAAAAATGTCTAAGATGAAAGTTTTTAAATTCTCGCAGCGAATTCAGTTCATTCATTCTCGACGATTGAGTAAGATGCAATCAGCTTTGGGCTTATAATAATGATGCAATCTACATCTGAGATGTTGCATTGAATTGAATTTCCATTCGGGAAGTTTCTTACATAAAACGCAGCATTTTTCGTGCTGTTCAGGAACTCCCGGATCTGGTAATGGAAGCACCAATGCAACTACACAGTTTGAAGCAAACAAAAAGGTGCAGAAGGATTAAACAATAATTAATTGAAAAATCATGTGAAATCATTCAACATAATTTAATGTGTGGGTGGATGAACCACGATACAATTTTAGTCACACACAATGTGTGAGGAAATGGAGTGAGATTGTCGAAATGGTGAAAATGATTTACAAGAAATCATGAATCAATAAACAGAACAGAACGAAACAGGAAAAAAAGCAAGAATCAAATTAAAATTAATCGAAAAATTATGTCGAAATTATTTGCGGTAAATTGGTTGATAAATTTTTCATGTTGAATCCGGAGTGTTGTGTTGCAAATAGCCAATAATCGAGGGTTAATATCACAAGTAACAGTTAGCGCAATGTAATGAATTTTAATTTGTGTGCGTGTGTGTGTGTGTTTGTTTAATTTTTGTTCATATTTTTTGTTTCGCAGGGGAGCAGGCAAATTATTTTCCAGATCGTAAATAAAAAAAAGAGAAAACAAAAATTCTCAGATTAGTCAAATTTTTGAGATAATTAATTAGCAAGCTTTTTAATAGAAGATGTAAAGGGATTGATTAGCATTAATTTGTTTTAGTTTAATTTCGTATCTTGGAATAATCCTTTCAGTTATTTTCTGTTTAAAAAGCTTTGACGAGAGGGCGTTAAGTTTGTTAATAAACTGAATCAAATTAGCGTGGATTAGTTTTCTTTTTATTCTGTAGATCCATCCACATTTATTTTGTTTCCTTTTTATCTTTCGAGTTAAATGACCATTTTCCTTCTTTAATGTTGTTTTTTTCTGGGCTTAAAAAATGTGTTAAAAATTTTATTTTTTTTCTTGGCATCTTTTAATACATTTCTTTGAATCAAAATGTTGTCTTTTGTTGATATTTCAATGAGTGGATGAATGTACTCACCTCTGCAAGGATCATTTTTGATAAGGAATTCATCGAGAGCAACCCAACCGCCTCCAACACGAACCATCACTGTGCTTCTTAGAATACGAACAAGACGAAGCTTTTGACTGTCGCCAAACTAAATTGAGATTCAGACGGAAAATTAATTTTGTTCATGGATATATTTAATTAACATTCATATAACTTACTCTGTATTTTCCTTCGCCGACTTGGAAGACTCTGAACTTTTGTCTACATGTGCACAACATTACCAGACGTTTCACCTCATCGTGAATCTTATCAGCATCGGTTGCTGGTTTTCGTTCTTGCCAATCGGGTCTCAATGCTGCTATAAACTCTTGCCAATCGATTAAACCTTCACCATTACGATCGAAAAGATCTGCAACAGCTCCCATTTCCATTCGAGATGTGTCGAATTCTAAACATCATGAATTAAATTTTACAGTTGAGAAAAAAAATGTTCACTGTTTTCAAGATGAATTTAAACTTACTCGTGTTAATGATTCCATCGATGAAAATATCGCGGGGGATTAATCCATCATTGTTCTTATCCATCTTACGGAACAAGTCCGTGAGGCGTGATTTCTTATGATTCATGAATTTCAAGAACTGCACGAGTGTTTGAAAAGGGAGCAAAGAAAAAAGAAAATTTTCATGAATCAGCGAAATTGCGAAACGTACTTGAAATGTTAATTGCATAAAATGTAAGGGTGGATGATGAAAAAAAAATGCTTTCATTGCATAAATTTCCGCCTGAAGCATCAGCCATTGATGCGCATAACGATAAACGATTAACATGAATAAAAATGGCACTTTCATGTTCATTTCACTTGTGGGTGGATGAGATGAAAGCAGATATGTTATGTAAATTAATTGCATACATTTTCACATGTGAGATTTTAAAAAGCTCAGACGAACGGAATAATTGGCAATTAAATGAAAACTTTTATAAACTTACCCTCTTGCGCCAGTCATCCCAACTGAATTGTCTAACACGCTCCAATTCTTGGAGGTACATGAGATGATCGTGTAATCTCTTTTGACGATCCCATGTTAACATCCACACATGACGCCATTTATCCCAAAGAAGCTTCGCTCTTGGTGAACGCATTTCTGGCTCGGGAGCATTGCTGTTAGAATGAAAAGAAAATATAATGAAATTATATGTTTGAAACATTCATTCTCGTTATTATTGTAGCGCACATAAAGCAAATTTACATAAGAAAAGAAAATAATAAAATCCCATAAGGAAAAAAACATAAAGAGCTAAATGGCGAGAAAAATGAGCAACTAAATTTGTAAGACTAGTCGTTACCTGTCCGAGAATCTCGGTCCGTAATGTGGAAGACGATCACGTTCTGGTGTTTGACCATCACGCATCGGACTAATGCGGCTGTTGAATGAATATTCACATGACGGTTGAGGAAGAATGGAGCAAGACACAAGAGTTTTTTTATGGTCATAAAACAGTGTTTAAGCAGGCAAGTATCGGATGCACATCAGACAATAATCAAAATATAATTTAAAGAAAATGAAACGAAATGTAAAATAAATAAACAGAAAAAAAAAGTTTAATTCTTTTCCTACAACAATTCAATTGACATTGAACAACATAAACATCCATCACCAAATTCAAGCAAAGCTTGATTTATTTTTAGATGACAAATAAACAAATAAACAAACATAAAACGAGTCAGAAATTATGTACCTTGTGCGTCTCTGATTTAGGCCAGCATCCTTTGAGCCTTTAAAGCTACAGAGAGTACGCGTATTAAGATGAAATAAAGTTCAGTTATGTAAACATTTTCGACACCATGATGAGTAGCGACACATAATGAAACAATGACATAACATAAAAAAGTACGTGTATTGTGCATTGTGCGTGGGTGGCGTTCGAAATTATGTGATGATGAAGTGACACAAAAAAAGAGTAATGGAAAAAAAGAGAACGGAAAAAAATGTCAATATTTAATGAAAAGAATACTAAATGAATCACAAAACATAAAAACTCATTAAAACTTTGTGCATTTAGCATTGAAAGGTGAACTGTTCACTCGTAAATGATTTAATCTCTTGATGTTTTCCTTTGGATTATTTTTAATTGTAGCCTTTTCAGCTCATGAACAATTCACCGAAAATAATAAAGTTCAATGAAAATCGTGCATAAACACAAACCTTTGCTTGCGACCCAACGTGCTGCGGTCTGGTGATGATTCACGTAAATCTTGATTCGATCCTCGTCTGTCATTTTTTTCAAGGATCATAATTTTATGTGTATTCGTGCATTTTATGGCGTGATTCGTTAGTTTGACACGCAAAACACAAACGAAAATGAAACAAAAATAAAGTTAAGAAAAATGTAAACAGAAGAAAGAAAGAAAAGATGAAAATTAGCAATTCATGTTCGGATTAATTAAAACATTGTTAAACGGTTCAAAAATTATTGAACCGATTTTCCCCTCAATGTCTTTTGAAATTTCTTCCCCTTAAATTGTATGCTTTTTATTTTCGCATTAACAGAAACCATAAAATTGCCAATGTTCACTTTTCTGAAAGTCGTTGACATTTCTTTTTCGCTTAGTAGCATAAAAAAACATTAACGATATGCAAATGCATGCATTCTAAGTAAGTGCCAAATGATTTTTCTTTTGTTTTTGCTTCAAAAGAGAAAAACAAAAACACAATTTTGATGTCCACATAAAAAATTCATGCTATAAATCTCCATTCCGAGTACTTACATTGGTGTTCTCAAGACAGATGCGCGAGAAGGCTTTCTATGGTCTTTAACCGGTGCAACTGGTGCTTTTGGTTTACAAGCGCGATCGATTTCTGCTGTTCGTCTGGCAGTGTTCTCCATGAACTCTTTATGGTCGTTGATAAGTTCAACGACAGCTGGAATGTCATCAGGTAATTCTTCAGTTTCAAGCGTTAGCAATGTCGATTCCAACCCCATTAACCATTTAAGAAGTTCTTCCATGGAATTCTCCAAATCTTTCAATGATTGCAAATGAGTTTTAAGTTTGTTTTCTCTTGACAAAGACCATTGGGAGATTTCCTCCCATCTCGACTGAATTATTGAAATCCAATTCTTGATAATGGGAATGGCGTCGGGATGTGCTTTCTGCAAAATTGAATTTGCAATTCTCAAAGTTTCATCCTTGTCGCGTTCTTTCTCGCGCAATTCACGTGTGAATTTGGAATGAATGTCAATGAGCTGTTGTGTGGCAATTTCATCTTCAGGCAAGGCAGCTGCATATTTCAATTTTTGTTCAGCTTCTGACAACCATTCAAGCAACATGTGCACATGTTTATGAAGTTTTTCAGCTTCACGTTGAGCATCTGTCAATCGTTGTTTCTTGCGACTTGCTAATGAATGCACATCTTCCCAAAGTTTTTGAACTTCTTTGAGATTCTTTGACGTTTCACGTGTCTCGTCAGACTTCTCCAAATCTTTTCCAGTCTTCAACACTTGATTCATTTGAGCAGATCTCTTTTCAAGATCAGATTCAAGTTGTTTATGTTGTTCCATAAGTGCAGTCACTGTATCTAAGTCACCATGAACCGGTCCATCATCCGACAAATGATTTTTCGTTTTTCTTAACCATTCAAGAAGAGCTTGAAGTGCTTCAGAGAATTGACCAGACAACAGCAAAGCTTCTTCCAACTTGCGTTGACGATCGACACTCTTTGAGCAAACCCTCGTCCAACTTTCCTTCAATTCATTCAACATTTTAACGAGCGTGTTTTCATCTGATTTCGGTGCACGATCAATTAAGCCACGGCCAGTTCTCATTGTTTGATCATAAAGTCCTTGTTTCGAAGACAATGCACGTTGAGTTTCTCGGATCTTCTCCAAATGCTTCTTAATCTTAATTGGATCGTTTGTTCCAGCAGTTTCCTTCTCGACGGCATCAAGTGATTGTTCAATTTCTTTCAACCATGTTGTGAGTTGAGTCCAGCTGTCATGGAATTCACGAGCTTCTTTGTACCCATGATCTAATGCTCTTGTTCGTTCAGTGACTTTAGCAACGACACGTTCCCAACGATGTTGAACTGACACCAACAAATTCTTGATCAAAATGACGTCTTGCTTCTGACTGAAGTACTTCAAATGTGTTCCCTTCTTGTCTAACAAAAGCATTGCTTCGCGATGAATTGAAACGTCTTTCTGCAATGTTTTATGTTCCTCCATTTGATGTTGAATTGTCTCAAGAACACGAGAAACTGGCGATGCAGTTGTCAATTGCTTTTCAGCAATTGTCAACCATTCAACGAATGCTTGAAGTGAATCATGGAATTCTGTTGCTTCCTTCAAAGCAATTTCAAGTTTAATTTTCTTATCGTTGGCTCTTGACAAAACAGTTTCCCATCTTTGTTTGAGTGTTCGGCATGTATGTTGAAGATTGCTTGATGTGACATTCAATTGATTCTGACGTTTGATGTAGTCACCACCTTGTGCTAAAAGTGACTCAACTTTAGATCGATTTTCTTCTAATTCATTGAAAACTTCCATGAAACGTTCAAGTTGTTCGGAAGCAGTTTCAGGAAGTCCACCAACTGGTTTACTTGCACCAATGACACTATCAACATCTCCCAACCATCCAAGCATATCTTGAACTTCAGCTGTAAAGCTTTGAGCTTCACGTAAGGAAACTTCCAATTCATGTTGACGGTCAGCAGCTTTTTGGAGCAAATCACGCCACTGTTTGTTGAGAGTTTTCAACTTTTCTTGTGTTGTTGACGCTTCAAGTGAACCTCGATCGGTTTCAATCAATTGTCGACCAGCATCGTTCAATGTGTCAACTGAACTTTGATGAGCATGAATGTCATTAGCCAAAACTTTAAGTTTAGCAAGTTCAACTTCAAGTAATTGTGGATCACCAGGAATTGGCTTCAATTGATCCAATGTAGAGTCGGTCTTGCTAATCCAAACAAGAAGTTCATTAAGAGCGTGTTGGAATTGACCAAGATGAAGAAGTGCATGCTCCAATTGCTTCTGACGATCGACCATGCTGCGTAGAAGATTCTCCCATCGTTTATTAACAGCATTGAGTGGCTCACGAATGGCAGCTGCTTGTTCTGATGATGTTCTTTCAGTCAACTCAATTGCTTGCCTATTTAAAGGAAAATTACAAGAAAAATGTTTCGTTTAGAAATTGATAACGATAACGAGAAAGTTTTAAAATAAAAGAAACTTCATAATTAATAATCTTGCCTGTTAAGTGACCTTTTGTTTGCATTTTCAGGTGCAAGAGAAATGAAAAATATTTTGTAATAATCAAAATATATTTACAAGTGATGTTGATAAATTTAAATGTTTCTCTACTCAATAACTTGTTTGTCAAGAGATTTTTGATTAAATTAAATTAAAAAATTTATTTTATATTTTTTGAATCGAATTAATTGCAGTGAAAAGTTATCAAGTGAAGTTCAGAACTTGGAATATCTCAGATAAATTGATGACAAATCCAAGTCCTGGTGAATTTAAGTCAAGAAATCTTTAAAATTAAACATTAATCAAAATTAAGTTTTTAACTCACCGATTCAAAGCTTCAACTTCAACCATATGTGGATCGACGTCGTCTTTAAAGAGTCTCAATTGTTCAATTTGTTTCTTGACAGCATCAATGTCCGATCCAACTGGACCTAAATGTGCGAAACGATCTTCGGCTTTGTTCAAGAACTTCAAGAGATTTTGGAGTGTTTCGTGGAATTCCATCGCTTTCTCCATGGCATCGATGAGATTCTCTTCACGTTTAGCATACAAAGCTGTGATGTTATCCCAAGCATGATCTAAATCTTCGATGTGCTTCTTAACTTCTGGCTTGTCTGGTTCACCACAAAGTGACATCAAACTACTTCCGGTCTTTCTAACCTTTTCAACTTCCGGTTTTGTTTGATCAATTTCATGACGAATTTCTTGCAATGCAACTTGTTGACTCTTGATGGCTTGTGGCTGTGCTGCTGGTGGTTCTTGAGATTCAAGAGATTCTTTCAAATCTCTCAATGTCGCCATAACATCTTGAAGTTCCTTCCAGAACTTCTCAGCAATTCTCAATGTGTCATCTAAACTGGCACCACGTTTGCTTGTCGCATTTTGAACTTCATTCCACAAAGCATTCAACTTTTCAAGTTTCTTCTTGATATCTCTAACAGCTGGATCTTGTTGATTGTTTGCTTTGTTAATGACATCAGTTGCTGCACGTTTAACAGCAGCATATGCTTCTGTTCGTTTATCTAAGTCATCAACCAAAGCTGCATTGTCTTCAATCTGATCGCGAATCTTCGGTGGATGTGCTGAGATTGGATCAGCTTGATTAACTTGATCAGCAGTGTTAGCCAAAGCTCGTAACATTCCTTCCAATTTATCAGAGAACTGCGATGATTCTTGAAGTGCTTTTTCAAGTGCAAGTTGACGTTCACGTAATTCTGTTTTCAAAGCACCATAACGTTGATTATCCGAATCCAACATGTCTTGAATCTTCGCAGCATCGTCATCAGCCACCAAACTAGCAAGTGCTTCACCAGTTTTATTCAATTTATCCAACAATGGCTTATGATCGGCAATCGATTGCATTAACCGTTCATTCTTATCTTGTTGAATGGCGATTTGATCAGGACGAAGTGCAGGCATGGCAAGAATTGAAATTTGATGTTCCATGTCATTCAACCACGCTGTGAATCCATTGTGAGAGTCTGCAAAATGTTCAGATAATGGCAAGGCTTGTTCCAATATCGATAAACGATCAGCACATAAGCCAGCAACCGTGTCAACAATTTCTTTAAGATCATCAAGCTTCTCGCGTAATGTCGAAGTGTTGTCGTTTGGTTGTGATTCACGAAGAACTTTCTTAGCTGAACTTGTGACGTCTCTTACACGTCCCTTCTGACTGCTGATATCATCATTAATCGAACGATGTTCTTGAAGTTGTGCACGGACAAGTTTTGGTTGTAATGCTGGTGGATCAGCATCACGAAGATTTGCATCCATGTCACGGAACCATTCTAAAAGTTCATCAATGTCTGTTGTAACTTCCTTGCTTCGTTGTTTGCTGAGGTGAAGACGTTCAGCTTTACGTTGAATTTGTTCAACAATCGCTTCATAACGACGATTGTCACGTGTCACTAAACTTTCAATTGTTCCAGCACCTTCACCTGGTGAAATTTGACATAATTGTGGACCAACTGTGTTGATTGTCTCTAAAATTGGTCGCATCTCAAGAAGATCGCTTTCCAATCTCATGATGTCAGTCTCACGAGGTTCACCTGATGATAATGTCGCTTCAGCAACTTGCATCCAATCAACCAATCGAAGATGAGATTCATGGAATTGTTGAACGAGTGGTAAAGTTTCTTGTGCTCGTTTCAAATAGTCACCGCCCTTTGTTGCCAAATCTCCATAACGTCTTTGAAGTGAATCTAACTTATCCTTCAATTGAAGTGCTTCATCACTTGAAATATGCTTCATTAGTTCAGAACCAGCTTCAACTGTCGATTCAACATTTGGTGCACGTGATGCAATGTCTTCATTCAGATCAACTAAATGATCCATTTGTTCTAATAATTTTTCAGTGTGCACTGGAATAACTTTGTAGTGGTTAAGACGAATTTCCATTGACTCCATCCAAGCGATCAGATCTTGATATGTCAAGACGAGATGACGTAAACCTTGACGTGATTCATCGAGAAGATGTCCGATGTTTTCGCTTGCTTGAACGAGATCTGTGTAACGTTCTGTGGTGACTTTGACTTTCTCACCTAAACCAGCAGCTTCGTCATCGCCAACAAGTTTCATCAACTCGAAAGCAATGTCCGCAAGGTCTGAGAAATCAGGTTTCTTGCCCAAAATCTCATCATGCAAACGTTCATGTTCGCGAATTCTTTGTTGAATCTTTTCTTCATCTGTTGGCACCATTTCCATGGCTTTAACTGCTTTTTCAGCTCCATCCAACCATTTGTTAAGTGGTTGGAATTTGTCTTGGAATTGTTTAGCGATGTTCATTGCTTGTTCTAATGCGTGAGTGCGTTGTTGTGTCTTATCTGTAAGATTATCGAAACGTCTCATTAAATCTTTCAGTTGCTTCTCAATACGATTCTTTTCTGCTGGTTCACAATTAGCTGCAACTTCTTGTCCCAAACTGACTAATGATGACAAAGAATTTTGACGGTCACTCAACATCTTTACAAGGAACTTTTGTTCTTGAAGTTGCGCTTTCACCACTTTGTAGTCAGATGATGGTGGCTTCTGATTGTCAACCATTTCTTCAGCATCGCTTAACCATTTCGAGAATCCATCGAGTGCTTCTTGGAACTTTCCAGATTGCAAAAGTCCAACATCTAAACGACGATCACGTTCTTGCATTTTCTCTTTCAATTCATTCCACTTCTCATTCATCTTCTCCAAATCTTTCTCCAATTGCGTGGTTGATACACCAGATTGTGCTGATCTCACGAGGTCTTGTCCCAAACGATTAACTCCATCAACATTGTGTGCTAATGGTTCAACAACACGTTGTCGGAATCGTCTAAAGTCATCTTGTTGATTACGAATTTGTTCTAATTCACTTGAAACAGCTTTCATTGCTTTAACTTCTTTTCCAACTTCAGTAAGGTCATCCATGATAGCAGAATGTGCATCGTAGAACTTCTCGAGACTCTTCAAAGCCTTCTGCAAAGCATCTTCTTGATCTTTCGTTCGGTTCTCCAACCTTCCGAGAGTCTTTCTTAATGATGTGATTTGATCGCGTGTTTGTGCTGTATCTGGAGCGAATCCACTGTCAACTAAAACTTCACCAGCTCTTTGTGCATCGGAAATTTTGTCTTGTAATCGCGACATTTTGTTGTAAATGACGTTAACTTCTTCAAGTTGAACTTTGATGATTTTAACTTCACGTGCTGGTGGTTGAAGTGCATCAACTTGACTTTCCAATTCTGATAAATCGATAGCAAGTGTCTTGACCTGTTCGTTGAATTGATGAACAGCGGTGGCTGCTGATTGTAATTCACCATAACGATCACCCAATCGAGCTGCTAAATCGTCGATTCTGTCACCGATAGCATCAACTTCGTTTGTCAAATGATCAGCATCACCACCAGAAGCTCTTGTCTCACTTCCAATATCATTTGCAAGTTTTTTAAGTTCACCAAATGGCTTCTTCAATGACATTGTGTCTTCTTTGATTGCACGAACACGTTCTAAAAGTTTTGGATCTTTAGCTGCACCACCAAGTGCGTCATGTGCTGCTAAACGATCTTCACATCGACAAACCGAATTATCCAATTGACGAAGTTCATCATTGAAGTCACCAAGACGACGTGCACATTCTTCAAGTGCTTGTGCACGAATCAACAGTTCATTGTTCAATCTTTCCCATCTTTCCTTAATGTCATTGAGTTGAGCTTTGATTGGATCTTTGTCAACATCGCAAGCATTCAAGAATGTCTCGCCACTGTTCTTTGTTGCTTCAAAATCTCCAGATTTCTTCCAAACTTCACTTCGGAATGTCTGAAGATCTCTCAATTGTTGATCAATGACTTGTCGTTTCAGAACGCCAGGACGAAGATTTGCAAGCTTTTCTTCTGCATTTCTCAACCATGACATGAAAGATTCCGACGTTGTGTGATATTTCTTGCAATTTTCCATGCAAGTTTGAAGACGTGAATGACGTTCGACTGTCTCACGTCGCAATTTCTCCCACTGACTTTGAATCTTCTCTAAGTCACGTTGAACACTTCGATCGCCTCGTTGATCTTGTAAATCGCGACCTTTATTAAGTAACATGATAATTTCATGTTCACGCGACATAACTTCACGATAAATTGGCTCATGAGTGTCAATTTGATGTTGAAGTGTCGGTTTGTGTGCTGACACTAAGAGACGATCAGTTAAGTTGGAAATTTCTGATGCCAACCATCCTAAAGTTCTTGCACAAGCTTCACCGAACTGACGACCATCACGAAGTGCAGCTTCGGTCTCAGCTTTACGTTGATCGAGTTTCCTTTGTAAAGCTTGATATTGTTTGTCGAGAGCTCCAATACGTGCCATGACATCAGCACGCGATGCGGGATCACCCAAAACTTTGCAAAGCTCATCAGCAGCATGTTCAGCATCAGCCAAAAGTGGTCGTTGGCCTTCCAATTGTCGCTCAAGATTCTCAATTTTACGAAGTGTTTCTTGATGATCTTTGTCATGTGGTAAACTATCAAGATTGTCGCTGATGTTTTGTAATGCTTCACGCAAGCGATTAAGACTTGCATCAAACTCTTTGCTCGAATCAACAGCAGCACCAAGTGAATTTGCGCGTTGATCTAATTTGCCAACCAAATCATCCCATTTTGTTTCAATATTCTGCAATTTTTGTGACACTGCTTGACCTTCTGGTGATGATTCACGTAAATGATCAAGAAGTGATCGTCCAACATCTTGAAGATGACTCAATTGAGGCTGTTGACCTCTGAACTCTTCACGCAGAACTTGAACTTGTTGAATTTGACTTTGAACCATTCGTGGATCTGATGAAATTGGACCCAAAACTGTCAACATCTTTTCTTTAGCATTCAACCACGAGTTCAAATTGTCGTGAGTGTCTAAGAAGTCACGTAACTGTTCAGAATGATTGATGCGATCTTTGCATAAATCACTCAAATTCTTCCAGCGTTCAACAACAGCTTCCAGCTCAACACGAAGTGTTTCACCACCTTGAGCGTCTGGTTTTCTCTTCAATAAATCACGAACCTGTGTTCGTGTGCTGTCCAACAAACTTTGCTTCTCGTACATCTCTTCAAGAACACGTCGCGATTGTTTCGTGCACTTTTCAGCGTCATCTTTACTTCCGATGATATTTGTTGGCACTTGTCGTTGAATCTTATCCAAGAAGTTGCTGAGTGTCTTCAAACTTTCTTGATGTCGTCGAACTTCATCTTTAATCGAGTCGATTTCATTTTGACGATCAGTCAAACGAACGCCAAGCATCGAGTAACGATTATTGATTTCCATAAGTTGTTGTTGAATCGGTGATAAGTCACTGATATGGAAGCCTTCTTGTGATGAAATTCGTGATCCAAAGCCACTTGATGATGGTGACAAAGGTGAAGCACCAGGTGTTCCTTTTGTTGGTGATGGTGAACGACCATCAGAACGATATGGACTCACATTGCTTCTCTTAATTGG
The DNA here is from genome assembly GCA_900005825.1 of Clunio marinus. NCBI lineage: Eukaryota > Metazoa > Arthropoda > Insecta > Diptera > Chironomidae > Clunio > Clunio marinus. The sequence goes on along the minus strand of CVRI01000021.1, from coordinate 865,130 downwards.
ACTGTAAACGTTACGTTTACGACTTGGTGAATCCGGACGGATGAGTGCGTCGTATTGTGTTCCAAGATCATTTACACGATCAATTGTTGAAGCATAATCACGATATTCCTTGATCATCGGCTTCAAATCTTCTGCTTGACGCTTCACAATATCCAAATCAATAGCAACAGATGCAAGTGCGTTTGTTCGCTTCTCAAATTGTGCCAACCATTGCAAGACTTGATCTTTGAGTGTCTCGTAAGCATTAAATTGTTCAGCCTTCTGCTTAAATAATTTCATTTTCTCATCTAAGATTGTTTCGAGATTGCGCCATTGATTTTCGAGTGCTTTAATCTTGTCACGAACAATTCCTGTGTCAGTAACGTCACGTTTACTTATCAAATCCTTTCCTAATGTGATGCAAGCTTCATACATTGGTCGCATTTGTTCCTTCATTCTCATCATTTCTTGTGTTTTTTGTGCAAGAATTTCAGCTGGCAACATTGACAATTCACGTGAATCCATTTGTTCTTGAAGTGCACACAATTCTTGTTCGAGAACTGAACTTTCATCATTGAATTTGGAGAGTTGTGCGAGAGTTTCGTCTAAGAAGTCGCTTCGCTTAATAGCTTTGTCCAGAAGTTTCTCAAAACGACTGATGACGTCTTGAAGTTTCTGTTCAATCTTTCTTGCTAAGCGAGCATTCGAAGCTGTCTTCATAAGATCTTGAGCAGCGACAGTGACGGAATCTAAACTTGCACGATGTGATTCCAAGTCAGCAAGTAATCCGCGATGTTCACGAATTTGTTCTTGCAAACGTTCTTTGATGAGACTTGCTGGTCTCAAATTGAGTTTGAATTTATCTTCAGATTGATTTATCCACGAAACAAGACCATCGAGAGCGTCTTGAACGCCTTGAGATTGAACCAAAGCTGTGTCTAATAAGCGACAACGATCATTGAGAGCTTCCAAGTATTGATGATATTTATCCTTCAATTCTTCCACTGGAATCTCCAAAGCTGACACTTCCGAAGGCGATAATTGACCAGCGAGTGATCTTAAAAGCCAATCAAGACTTTGTTGTAAATTATCCATCAAACGACGTCCTTGACCGATGAATTCATGATGTAATGCTTTAGCTTCACTCAACTGATCTTGAACTGTTGATGGATCAGCACCTGGTTGATCTTCGAGAACTTTCACAACTCTCGGTTGAATTTCACGCATCCATCCTTTCGCCTTTTCCAAGTTGTCTTGATAATCTCGTTGTCGTCCCGACAATCCACTCAATCGATCTGACAAAGCATTTGCACGATTAAGCAAATCACGATACTGAGCGCTGACAAGTGTAACATCTTCACGAATATGCGATTCTGATGCTGGCAATGGTTCAACATGTGGCAAGCGGTCTGGTAAAGTTGTTCGGAATTCATTGAGAACACCAAGGAAATCTTTCGATTCATCAACAAACTTTTGTGCTGACATTGTAATGAAACGAAGGTCAGCTTGATGAGCGATGACATCACTGACAAATTCTTTCGTTGTGTCAGATTGATTGGGCAATTTATTCAAATCGGAAAGTGCACGTTCTTTGTCTTCTAATTCACGTCTTGCTGATTGCAACCATGTCTTGAAGATCTCCATTTCCGATTGAAGTTTCACGAGTTCGTCTCTGACACCCGACAAACGTTTCAAAAGTCTTCCATTTCGATCTTGCGCTCTATCAACACGTGAACGTAATTCACGACCTGAATTTTCGAGAGCATTCACTTCAGGAGCTGATAAAACTTCACTTCCGGTTAGAACAATCTGACGAACTTGTTCAAGACATGAAGCAACTGGTCTTTGATTGATGTCGATGTCTTCTTTAATTTGCTGTTTAAATTAAAAGAAAATTAATAAGAATCATCAATCGGAATGTCAATAACTTACCTTCAATAAATTGATTTGATTCCTCAAATCATCGATACGTTCTTTCGGTCCGCCAACACTTGAAATCTTATATTCAATCTCGGTAATCCATTTCAGCAACTGTGACAAGTTTTCTTCGCATAATGCGAACTTCTCAATGACCGCTTGCTGTTAAACGATGAGATGGAGAAAGAGAGAAAAAAGCATAAAGTTAATTAAATCATGATTGACATAAAATAGACGATGCTGAAAACGATAAAATTGCTTTAAGTAATGAAGATAAAAAAAGATATGATATCTGAAGAAAAACTCTCATTGATCATCAAATGGAGTGGCATAATAAAAATAAGATAAACTGTGAGTGACAACCAAAAGACAAGCAACATAAACATGCGTCAGACATGGGAATATAAATTCCTTAATTTTGTGCAATTCCAATTCTGTTTGGTGCATCATCATGACATTCTCCACCAGCTTGTGGAAAATTTATTTTGCGAATTCATGAAGGAGAAGGCAAAGACTGAGAGACAAGCAAGTGCAAAACCATTAAATTCTTTTTTATTCATACACATCACACATTGTTTTAATGCTTTTCGCATGCATTCATACATTATCGGAGGGTTAAGATATAAAAGTGTCATTAAAATTTATCGTGCAGTGTTGTTAGGTTAATGAAATTAAATATTTATAGGATTTGAGTAAGAGGAAAAAAAATAATCAAATTACAAATTAAACCTGAAAAATATTGAGAAAAAAAACAAACAACATCAAAATAAAAAATGAAAAATAAAATTAAATAAAAGGGAAGCGATAGCAAATGATGTCAAGATTGAATGAAAAACTGAAATAAATTCTGTAAATTTATTATCTTGAATAGTTTGCTAACGCTTCAAATGCAACAATTATACTACCTCAATGTCCATGAGAATACTTAAAGTCATTCAAATTTAAATATTTTTTGTCACAACTAAGAATGAAGAATCACAAGAGACTAACAGAGAAATGAAATTGTCATTTCTGGAAGTGATTTCACCTCCCACATTCATTTTCTCTTTAAGCCCCATTAGATCTTCTTTGAAACCATATTTCATAACAGAGATGAAGACACGAATTATTCGCATGCAAGATGTACATAAGTAAGTAAAATATAAAGAGATTCTCTAAGCTCTTCAATCTAAATACACGTTCGTGGTACGTGAAAATCATAATAAAATATTTGCTGGTGACAGAATGAAAATTGATTTGGGAAAAGAAGAAAATTGTTCGAGGAAAAGATAAAAGAAAACCCTAATTGAAAAATAAATAAATGAAGAGTTTCGAACACATGAATGAATGATTTTGACTTTCTCAAGATTCTAAGAGAGAAAGAACAAAAAAATAATACCAAAAGCTTTCATTACCTTGTCAATATCAACATATAAGTGAAGGTGATTGACTTTATGTTTAAGAAATAAAACAAAAATAGATTCATGTGGCGCGCTTTCCCTCCATGGGATGTTTTAGTGACATCGCCAACCATAAAAAAGAACACAATGAGCTGCTTTAGATGCAATTATCCATGCAAAGCAAAAAAATCTTTTTTGCTTATTTTTGCCAAAGCCTTTTTGATATTTAAATAAAATAAACTTTTCAATGAAATTATGATTTTGCGTTAGCGTTCACATGAGATAAAAAAAATGGCAGAAAACAGAATGAGTGGTGCGCTCTCCAACCGAATTACTTACTCTTTGTTCGGCTGGTAAAAGAAGTCCCTTGTCACGAGCTTTTATAAAATCTATTGGCTCATTATCGTTCAACAAACGGCCAGCAACAGGGTCAATTAGACCACTGTTTATGGCTGCCGGAAGTGGTGCTATTTGGCTATTGTTTAAATCCCGCACCATTGTTGTCGATGGATCGATAAGGCCTTTCGTGACGGCATCTTGCAGTGTGAGAGCTTTATTTGCTGTGATGAAGGGATCGGTAAAACTACCAATTTCAGGGTTGTAAAGATTAAATTTGAGGGCTTCTAGTAAGTCAAGGGAGCGCTTTGGCGTAACTAGGATAGCATCATCAACAGCATGCTGTAAGCTCATCAATTTTGATGAACTTGTATCAACAACATTAAATTTGTCGGAGTCTATGAGACCCTTGCGAAAAGCTTCAGGTAAACGAATCATTTTCCCCTTCGCACCATCTTTTATCAATGCTGAATCAGGATCGATGAAGCCACATGTGATGGCTTCTTTTAGATTACTTTTGCTGGTTGTTTCGGGGTTGTTATAGGATCCATCAGATAAACTTAAATGACCTGACTCGACAGCATTTTCAAATGTTTCAGGCTCGCGTAAATAAACAACGCAATTTGAATCAAACGCAAAGAACGGCGACGATGGATCAATTGAAATTTTCTTACTCATGTCAATGTTTTGGTCTTCTAAAGCTTTAGACAATGGACGGAATTGACCAGTTTTTGGATCTTTAATTAACGCTTTGTCCTTGTCTATAATGTTATGCTTCATAGCATCTTCCAGTGACATTTCTTTAGGCAATGGAGTTGCTGACAATTCCGATTTCAAAATATTATCGAAGCTTTCATTTCTAACAAAAGATTTCCCTGTAATTGGCTTTTGGATTGTCACAAGCAAACCCTTATTAAATGCAACATCAAAATTACATGACATTTTCGATTCTGGATCAATTACACGACCTTTCAAAACATCAATTTCACCATTATCAATTGCACTTCTAATTGGCTTTTCTTGACCAGTCACAAAGTTTTTCATGACAGTCGTGTCGCCATCAATCAACCCAGTATCAACAGCAATTTGTAAGTTTACGTCTTCGTTACTTGATGGATCAACAAACTTTCCCGTCTTTGGATCATATAATCCCATCTTAATTACATTTTCGAGTGACAAAAGTTTTTGATGACTCACAATCAAGCCAAGTTTTCGTGCTTCTTGTAAATCAATTTTCTTTCCATCTGGATAAATATATTTACCATCAATCACGTCAATAATTTTCGCTTTTATGGCATCATTAAGCTTTAAGTAGGCACCGTTATTTGTGTCTTTTACAAGGGAAGAAACTAAGCTAATTAAATCTTCTTCGATAGCATCAGCCATTGTCACCAGTTGACCATTTGAAGGGTTTATAAATCTTCCACTCTCAACATCATACAACTTCATTGAAAGCATTTCATACAAACCAAAACCACCACTTTCAATGTCTACAATCAGTCCCAGTCCCATTGCTTCATTCAAAGGAATAAACACATTGCTTCCGGGTTCTTTGAAAACACCCTCACGTCTATCAATCATCTTCAAACGACAACACTCACCAAGTGACAACAAACATTCTTCATTCTCGTTAAAATAACATGGCAATTGTGAGTTTATTATCCAACGTCTCATAGCTTCATGTAAGGTCATTTTCTTTTGTGTTGTTGGGTCGACAATTTTTCCAGATTGACTGTCATATGTTCCCTGATGGATAGCGCGTTGTAAACTTATGGGCGCTTTATTATCACACAATATTCCTAAGTCAAAGGCTTGTTTCAAAGTAAGCCTTCTCGAATCGACATTCACATGAGATTGGTCATCAATCACACCAGAATAAATTGCTTCAAGAAGCGAAATATCTTTATAGCTACCAATTGATGAATCTTTAATTTGAACTGAATTAGGATCAATCAATTTCACATTTATTGCATCTTTCATAGTAAGATGTTTACCAGATTGTGGATCCATAAATTTGCCACTTTTATCATCGTAAATTCCCTTCACGAGTGCTTCATATAATCTTAAAGGCTTACGAACTTCAACAAGAATACCTCGATCAAATGCCTCACGAAAATCAATTTTGTTTCCAAATTCATCATTAATTGTACCACGTTTAACGTCAACCATTCCGCTTTCAACAGATGATTCAAAAGGCAAAATTTTACCACCTAAATTAACTATTGTTGATTGGGGATCAATGAAGCCACGTTTTATTGCACGATCTGTTGACAGTTTTTCTGTCGTTGTTGTATTAACAAAAGTGCCAGAAGATGGATCGTAAAGTCCTTTGAAAACGGCTTCAGGGAGTGAACATTTTCGTTTAGAAATTATTATAATTCCCCTTTCAACAGCTTCGTTTAAAGTTAACTTTTCGCTTGTAAATGGTTCGTTAACACATCCAAGTTCAGCATCTAAAAGTTTAGATTTTATCGCTTCATTCACACTTATTATATCATTTGACTTTGGATCATGTACTATCAAATCATTCGATGAAATCTCTCCCGTTTGAATACATTCATTCAACGTAATTTCCTTTTCATTCAACTTCAATTTTCCATTTTCAATGTTATACATGCCTCGTAAAATCGCATCCGACAATGAAATTGGCTTCTTGGAACTCAAAATATAACCGCGTTGGTAGGCATTCAAAAGATTTAAAGGGGGATTTGTAAGCTGGCCATTTAAAGCATCAAGTAATCCATTGCTAATCGCATCATCAACTGACAAAACTCGATCGTTTTTCTCATCAACAATAAGCGTTGTTGAAACATCAACAAAGCCGCATTTCATTCCTTCATCAATTGTTTGTAATTCACCAATCATTGGATTTAAAATCTTTTGTGAGTTCACTTTGTAAAACTCTTTAACGATTAATTCTATTAAAGTCATTTTGATTGGTTTTGTCGTAATGAGATTTTGCTCGACAGCTTCATCAAGTGGCACAAGTTCGCCAGTTTTAATATTGTTAATCAAACCATCATCAATCAGTCGTGTACGCAATGCTTTTTGAAGTGGAACAATTTGATTAAGTTGAGTATTTTTCACTTCTGAGATATTTGGATCAATGATTCCATCATCAACCGCTTCTTGTACGTTCAAAAGAGTGTCTTGGTTTTGTATTTTTCTTGAATCTTTATCGTAAAGACCTGTCTTTATTGCAGCTTCTAGAGATATTGGACATTTAATTCCCTCAATGAAAATTCCATCTTTAAAAGCTTCGTTCAATGGTTTTGTTTTACCAGATGATGGGTCGATAATTACACCGCGTTTAAGGTCGACAACACCAGATTCAATCGCCAAATTCAATGGCATAATTTCCCCAGACGAACCTCGAATAGAAATTGTGTCAGATTCAAGAACACCTGAATTTAAAGCTTCATGAATTGGAACTAAAATGCCATCAACAACTACATTAGCATTTTCGTTATCAACAAGACCAGATTTACGAGCATCTTGCAACGAGAATGTTTGAGATTTTTCTGGTTCTTTCTGAATAATCCATTTACGTGAAAGACACTCAAAAAATGGGATTCGTTTACCTGTTTTAGGTTCAACCATAATTCCAGTATTGCGATCAATTAAAACTTTTTCTAAAGCTACAGCTAAAGGAACATAATTATCATTACTGAAATCTTTAACATAAATTAAATCTGGATCAAAAACACCGCAATTGTATATGAAAGTATCAAAAGGAACTTTACTGCCACTAGAAGGATCAATGAAAGAATTTGTTCGCTTATCAAAAGCTCCAACTTTCTCAAGATCTTCAGCATTTAATTGATCGTTTATTTTCAGTGGCTGTTGTTTGTCATCTTTCGCGTATACGCTTTCAGTGATTCCAGATTCACTCATTTCATGAATTGTGCTAAATTCCATTTTATTCTGATCAGTAATAGCCTTAGTTGAAAATGTTTGTGAAACTAATTTTTGATCTTTCTGATCTTCAGAAGGTTTGTTTATCATTGATTTTACTGAATCTGCAACAGCCATACCTGCGAGAACAGGTGCACCAACTAAAGCCATCAAACCTAATTTAGCTGTGTTCGCAATATTAGACAACGCTTTTGAATCTGAGTTATCTTGGGCAATTACGTCTGTGGATTTTTCTTGATCTGGTTTTTCAACGAATTTCGATGCATTTTCAAGATGTTCTTTTGGGGTGTCAGAATCTTTTGGAATTTCAGATAACTTTTCAAGATCAAGGAATGTAGAATCTTTCGGAGATGGGCTAGGAATATCTTTAGAAATTTCTGATCTTTCTTGTTCAAGGAATTTGGAAGTTTCTGTAGAAATTTCCGTTGGTAATTCTTTGGAAATAATTTTTTCTGAAGTTAACAATTTTTCGGATGATTGAAGAAGTAAATTTTCAGTTTCATTTGGAGATTTTTCAATTGATGTTTTTCCAGTTTCATCATTTCGTTTATGTTCCAACATTGGATGAGATTCAAGAGCAATGGGAGGAAAATTTTTATCGTCAATATCTTCGTTTAATTTTTCAAAAGGTTTTGATTCTATCGAAGGTTCATTTTCAACAAATTTAGGAATATTTGAAGAGACAATTTGTGTACACTCAGGTGTGATTTGATCAGAAGTAAGTTTGGGTGGAAAATCTTTTTCCTTTTCTTCTGATTTTGCTTTTAATATAGAAACTGACGGAGAAGCTGCTTTAGAATTATCTTGTGGTAAAGACTTTTGTTGTGATGGTTCTGAAGACGTAGAAGGAACAAGATTTGAAACGGTTTCAGTTGGCAATTTTGCTTTATTTTGAGGTGACATCATAAGAATCTCTTTTTCGATATCATCAGTGACACTTATCAGATTGCCATTGTTTACAGCTTCTTGAATTGTAATTGTTTGATTCGTCAAAGGATCAATATATGTTCCACTTTTAAGATCCAACAAACCTCTTTGAAGTGCTTCATTCACACTTATTTGAGAATTTGACATACTTGGTGAAGTTTCAGGAATCGCACTGATAGGAATTTTATCAGCATCAATTTGATTGTCATTGAATTTTGGAGCAGAATCAGTTAAAGACTTTCTTGGAACAGGAGTTGGTTTTTGTTCAGGTGTAAGAACAACTTTTTCACTCTCATAAAAGGTGGAATGTTTGACTGTTTTCGAAGGCGTCTGTGCCATGTCTTTTGGAGTAGGAATATCAAAACTTGAAGCTTGAGATATCACAGAAGAGCGGGGAATGGAATCTGATAAAGTGAAATCACTGATTTCATCACGTGACACAAGACCTCTTTCATAAGCGAGTTCAACAGGAATTTGTTCGTTGGTCGAAGGATCGAAAATCATTTTCAATGAACTTAAAGCACCAGCTGCTGCAACTAAAGGAGTTCCAGCAACAATTAACAGACCCGTTTTAACAGCGTCAATCAAATTAACTTTACGACCAGAACTGTCAATCACTTCACCCGAATCAGGCGAAACAATTCCTTTCTCAATTGCTTCTTTTATTGGAATCACATTTCCAGTTGAAGCATCGACAACTTGAACAAGTTCAGGATCAACAAGATTATCATTAACAGCTTGAAGAAGATTTTCAGATTTCCCTGTCTTCATATTTATGACTAAAGCTGTCGAAGGATCGTAAATCAAACCAGGAATAATTTCCAAAGGTTCGGGACTTGTAACTTCTACTTCAGGAGTTTTCTTAGGAGATGTTTTTGGTATATGATGGAATTCAAGAGTTTTTGTAAATTTCTGAGGTTTCTGATCTTCACTTAAAATGATGACACCTTTCTCAATTCCCTGGGTCATTGGAAGCCAACCTTCTTGCGATCTGTAATGACCAGTTGTGTCTAGAATATTTTTTTCTAAAGCACGATGAACTGTTATCTCTTCTTTATATTTAGGATCAACAATTTTCATTGATTCAGGATTAATCAATCCAAGTTGAATGCATTCTTCAAAACTCACTAAACGATCGGTGTTTGGGATTGTAAAAACACCAGTAGAGGGATCGAAAACTTCTTGATTGATTGCATCAGAGAGATTTAAGCCGTCGTCTTGAAGTATTTCTTGTGGTTGTGACTGAACTTCTGGTGTTAAATTTGCAATTGTAATGTAACGTTTTTCCATTTTCATGAGCGTTTCTGTTGTCAAAGTTATGTTTAAAAGTGAACTAAGTAATAAAGCACCTTCAGGTGTGATCATTTTTCTCTCAACAGCGCTATTGAGTGGAACAATTGTCTTCTTATTATATTCTAACAAATATCCCGATTTAGGATCAATCAAATCAAACAAAACGAGATCTAAAACAGTTATTTCTTCATCTTTCTTATCAAACACACCAACTCTTCGATTCAACATTTCATTCACTTCAGGTTTAACTAAATTATTTTCAATTCCCTCGTTTAATGTTATCAATTTATTTTTAGCAGTGACCAATTTAAAACCTTTGTTAGTTTTCACGAGAATATCTTTCGCCAATGCATCATTCAATGACAGAAAATCACCCGAATGTGGATCTTTGAATGCTTCAATATCAAATAGAGATTTTTGTGTAACAGACGAGATTAACCCTTCATTAACAGCATCTTGTATTGTCATCGTTTCACCCGTTGTTAAATTTTTAAAAACATTCGCAACACTTCCAACAATTTCTTTCTCAATTGCATCATTTAATGTCAACAAATTGCTTTTGTCACCCTTTGATATTGAATTCATATAATCGCCATCTAAAATTCCGACTTTAATTGCATCTGAAATTGTTAATTGAGACTTACGCGTAGGAGAAATTATCAAACCCTCACGATCTATTAAATTCATTTCACAAACGTCTTTCAACGACATGGGACGAACAATTAGCTGACGATTCTTCGCTTCGATAAGAGTCAATTTTTCTTTTGTCAGTGGATTAATGTAGCGACCCGTTTTCGCATTTAACAAACCCATTTCAATTGCCTTCGTCACCGAAACTTTCACATCGTTTCGTGTGTCAACAACTTCAAGTAATCGCGGTATAATTAAATCTTTTTCGATTGCCGAGTCAAGTCTAAATTTATCACCAGCATTGCGATCCACAACCCAACCAGCTTGATCAACAAGTCCGTGAGAAATTGAATCAGCCAAACACATAGGCGTAGATTTTATCTTAATAGTTTCATTTTTAATCAAAAGACCGTGTTGGTAAGCATCAGTGATGGTGATTGTAGAGCCATTAGGTAATTTATAAACACCAAGAATGGGATCAACTGTGCCATCTTTTATGGCATCAGCAATTGTCTTTATAGGGCTGGAAATGGCAGCAGTTGCGGTCGTTACCTTAATTTTCTTTTCAGCTGTCTCTGAGTTATTCTCAGCTTCTGTCAAATGTTGTTGTGCTGCTTCCAAATGATTCGACAGTTTCAATGCTAACTCTGGGTTAATCAATCTTTGCTCAGCTGCCTTTTCTAAGCTCACACGTTCTCCACTTATTAAGAGAATTTCACCAGTTCGAACATCAAGTAAATGAAGTTTAATGGCTTCACCAACTGTTATGACTTTTCCCGTGTTTGGATCGACAATGCCTGGTAATTCTAACAATTTATTATCGCTTTCAATCCCTTCATTAATATGAGTTCGTTTTGATGGTCGAATCTCTGAATTATTTAATGAACTTTTTCCATTGGTGCCGTTATCAATTTGATAAACAGTTGTACGAGTTGAAGTCGTGATTCTGGGAAGAACCATCATAACAGTCATTCATTAAGTTAGTCATTTATTTATTTGTTTGTTAGTACTCACTCTTTATTACTATAGCTAATTAAATTATCATGATCAGGTTCATCAATGGATGTTCCACTTGTGTTTAAACCAACACGATAAGTTTTCAAAGGTCGTTGAAGAGTTTCAGCATAGTTCTGAGATGTTTAAAGTGAACATAATGGACTTATTCAGATGCGAAGTTATGTGAAATACTCACCAAACCTTCGGCACCGTTCACTTCAATTGCCGTTCGTAATCGTTGTGATAACAATTGAACTAGCGATTCATATTTCGTATTTAAACTATCTAATCTTTGGCTATAAACCTCTGTTGCACCTGGATCGTCTTCAGAACGTAAATCACGACGTGGTGCTGTGAAGCTTGGTCGAATCTCCGTCAACCAATCGTTGTAATGCAAACATTTTCCGTCGTAAATCTGTACAGTTTCATTAGTTTGTGTTATTTGGTAATTAGTGTGTTAATGTTAAGGGGCGATGGAGGATGTGGGGGTGGTGAGATATATTTTGTGGATTTAATTCCAATATTAATTGCTACTTAAAATTTTTAATCTTCCTGAGAGAAAAATGAAAGCAAAGTTCTTGAAGAACTTAAGTATTTCCCTGAATTTAATTATATTTTATTTATACAATATCCAAACGTTCTTAATAAACGCTGAATGAATATTAAATCAGATTTCATTAAAAGTTTTTGTTTTTATTCATTAAAGTCAAGAGATAGTAGGATAAGATACTTAAGAGTTGGAGAAGATTTTCTGTTTTTCAATTGACATACCTTGGCCTCTCTGAGTAACCGTCCACCAGTCACATTAACCTGCTCCACTTTGGGCTTTCTTTCAATTGCCGATCCCAACATATTCTTTACATTTTCAATGTTGGGGGGTTTTGGGGAGTTTTTGGGTGGGCGAATGAGAACATTTCGTGAAATAAAATTTTATTTCAGAATAAAAGGAAAAAGAATTGAGAGAGAAAGAGGGAGAGATAAATTGGAATAAAAATTAATTTAATTTTTTTTGTACGAGTCATCTAAATATAAATTAATTAATTAATTCTAAAATTACATTTGTCGTTCTTGTTGCATCATTTTCTTTGTCATGCACTAAACTAAAGTTTTGATTGTTTGTATTTAATTATTGTTGTGTATTAAACATTGTCACATTTGTGCAGTCACACGAGAATCTCATTCATCCATCACAACAAAAGGATTTTCGTCGTAGTCAACAGGAATTTAATTTCAATTATAATTTACCGATTTCTTTGGTCAAACGTCATTATCATTTGTATAAAGAAAGATAAAATAAATGTTTGGGTACTCACGTCTAATTCCCTAGCTGATGTTGCAGTTGGAAGACTCTGAAGCTTCTCGGTTTGTTTTTCAACCCATGATTCTTCAACAACAATGCTTGTTTGTAGATTTTTCATTAAACCAATTGCTTGTTCGACACTTCGAAGTCTAATGAGAGAAGAAATGAATTAATGTTTTTAAGAGAAAAGCAATAAATTGTCTCACCTTTCAGCTAATTGAACACAAATGTTATTCCATCGGGTGTTGAGTCTCTCGACATTAGCATGAAGACGTTTCAAATCACTCAAAACTTTTGTTGGCACACCCATTCGTCCTAATTGATCAGCTTGATCATTCATTCTGTCCATTCGTGGCTGCTGTTGTGTGATTGTGTCTTGAAGTGATGATAATTGTTGGAAGACTTCATGAAGACCTTCAGCACTTGATGGCATTACGATGTGCTTTGATAAGCGTCCTTCGAGTTCAGAGATAACTTGTTCGTTCTCTTCCAAACCAGCAAGTGCACCTTCAAGCAACTTCAATCGATCAGCATGTAAACTTGATTGAGTATTCAATTCTTTCCACAACTCTTTCAAGCTATCCAAGCTCTTCTTCAAAGCCGGTGTCTTCAATGTTATTGTTCTGAATGTCTCCTGAAGATGGTTAAGGTCAGGTTCCAACAAATTCAAACGACGACGATAATCGGTAAGAATTTGGACAGCATGTTCAAGTGAATCAAGATCACGAGGCAGAGGCGACAGTATGATGTGATCCAATTCTCTTGCCATCTCTTCAAGACGTGATTTGAAGGTGATGCATTCTTCAGTGAAGATACGACTCGCTTGTTTACTCTCCTCTGTTGTAATTAAAAAATGATAAAAGAATTTGAAATTAGTTATTGAATTATTACTAACCAGTCACTGTACATTGAAATAAACTTCGCATTTCTTTAAACATCAGAATTCAACTGAGAAGAGTTTTCTTCTCATTTTCTCAACATTGTTGTTTCAAGAAAGCAATTAATCAATTGATTGAATGCTGTGTGGGTGGAGACAATTCAAGGGATAAAAATAATTTATTTACCTTCAGCGCGAGCTCTCTTCTCAAACTCATCGAATAATCGGTTGACTTCATCCATTTCACGACGTAATCGTCTTAATTGTGGATCATTTGGATCACCTTCGGCAAGTAATTTATCAGCATCATCATTTAAAGCACGACGAATTGCTGTACGTTGTTCAGCACCCATTGCAAGGAATTGATCGAAATCCCAACCTTTAACGACTTTAATTGTCGCAAAAATCATGTTTTGTCGTAATCGGAGTTGTTTCTTTTGCCATAATGCAACAGTGCGATCAAAGAGACGCTTCAAGCGTTCAGCAGCTTCGATAGCTTCGTTGTCTGGTGGTGGAAGTAAAAGACAAACTCCCGGTACTGTTCCTTCGACATTTCTATTCGTTCTCACACGCCATTTCACTCTTCCTGATGTATCAATCAATGTGCATGTTTCATTCTTCTCCAAGTCAACGGAGCCACCTTGTTTGTATGCACAAATTGACTGAACTTGACTTTGACGATTCACTGGCTGGTTACGTTGTTTCAATGGCACAACATTTTGTGAGCGTTGCTGTAATGCTTGAACTGTTTCCCCAAATGTATTCAATTCTTCTCGAATGTCTTGCATGCCACGCAACAATGACTCTCCTTGGTCTAAGCCAAATTCTGATTGCGAATATTTTGTGTTCAAGATGTCGTCACGTTTCGCTAACCATGCTTCAGCGTCTTTAATCTCAGCAAAGAATGAATGATATTCAGTGGCATGTTTAAGATGAACTTCGAGGCACAATGTCAATTGAAGCAGCCATGACCATTGTGACTGCAAAGCTTGCAAATGTTCATCAATTGTTTTTGATGCTGGATGTTGTTGAAGCAACAAAGCTTCACCGCGATCGAGAATCGTTGCAAAATGCATTTCACGTTTCTCTAATTCGGACATCAAGTTCTGTAACGTCAACGTTAATTAAGTGATTAGAAATACGATTTTAATTTTAATGAAAATTTAAAGCGAATTTTGAAAGAAAAATTATTCAATTTAAACTGACTTAATCACGATAATTTTGTCACTTAAAAAGTGTTAATTAATGTCAGTTTTTAAGGATGCAACCTTGACATGAATAAAAGCAAAGAAAGTTTTAAAATTTCAACAACTTACATCTGCACCATTTCCATAATGATGCTTGTGAATTAAGAGAAAATATAAAGTTTTTTTGAAGAATAATAAATTACACTCTCACACACATAACCAGCACATACACACACACAAAATCAACTCACCTCATAGTAACGATGAATTGCTGGCAAGTCAAGATTTTTCTCAGCCCAATCACGATGAATTTCGATTTGTTCACGTTCATGAAGCCATTGAAGTTCAGCTGTGGCGACTGTAAGGAAATCTTGAAGTGCATCAAGCTCTGATAATCTCTTCGTGCTTGTACTCAAGAGTTCAGCATAAATCTTTTGCAATTGACTCAACTTCTGTTGATACAAATGCAACTCATCACCGCTGAAGTTATTTTGCTGACGTTCAGCGTGTTGAATCTTTGAATGGAATTGATCGATGACTTTATGTTCTTGTTGATGACGTTCCAATTCAACTTTAACTGATGGCAAGTCACCACCATAATCAGCTGCATGAAGTTGCTTCAATTTGTGCTGGCACCATTCAGTATATTCTTGCAAGTCACGGAAGTACGGATTGGTTCCAATCGGACGTTGTTCGACAACGGTTCGGATTTCTTTCTTCACGGTCTTCTCATGAATTGGATAACTCATGCCAGCTAACTTCTGAACCAATGACGTGTTAAAGTTTGATCTTAATTGTGTCCATCTTTGATGTAATTTTGTGACACTCTTCTGCAAGTCGTTTGCTTTTGGATAACGATTTTCTTTCAAAATATGACAATCGTGATTCATTTCTTGAATTGGAGGTTCCAAATGACGAATCTCTGATTCGAGACCTTCAACTGTGTTCTTAGCATCAATTGGATGTAAACGGTCAATTCGTCTCGACTCTTCAGAGATTCTAACTTCCAAACTTGTGATGCGTTGATCAGTGATTTTAATTTCTCGCTGAACTTTCTCAGCCAAACGTGAAATGTTGTCAACTTTGCTAAGTTCTGATTGCAAAATATGTTCACGATCGCCAAGCGCTGAAAGCATTCGATTCCAAGCTTTCTCTAAAGCATCTGGACGAAGATCGTTTTCAATTTCAATCTCGCCAGTTGACTCGAAATATCGTTCAAGTTCCTTATAAGTTGTGAACAAACGTTGTTTGTCACGATGTCGTGGTGGAATCTCTTCATTCCTGAACTTATTCAAATCCGATGATAAACGCTTGAATTCAATCAAAGTCGTTCCAAAAGATCTTTCTTGCAACAGTGATGTCTTCTCGCGACACCAATATAACAATTGCTGAGCATTTTCACGATATTCTTGAACGCGTCGTTGTGAATCCATGTCGTAAAGTGGATGCATTTGTGGTGGCTCTGGGAAGACTTCATATAACGAACTCAAGTATGTTATCATACTCTTCTCATCAGGTTCATTAGTGTCAACATCTAAAAGAATATCAAATTAAATCTTCAGGTGAAGGAGAAATTAAAATAAAAAAAAAAGAAACCCTTAAAAGAAAAGTAGTTTGATTGACTCGACTTGACAGCTTTTTCCATTTAAAGAATGGAGCAATGAATTAAAATAAAAATCATAAAAGGAATTAAATTCAATTCATGGTTGTCATCAATAACAACACAACAACTTTTAAAGAATCTTTAAACATGATTTTGTCATTCGATGTGACGATTATCATCACGATTCTATTAATAATCGCGAGCATCATTTGCCTGTTGATATTTTTTTGTGTTTTTGTTTTGAGAAGATGTCAGAAGATATTCTACTTTGCATAAATCATACAATCTTTGTCTTTATAATGATATCTAATAATATTTAAGTGGGTTGAAAAGCAAGAAAGTGGGTGGGAATGGGATGGAAATTTTCTTTTTATTTCAGTTTTTAACCAACCTGCGACATCCAAAAGTCGTGTCACGCCGTATTCCTTATCAACGACATGGAATGCTGTTTCGAGACGTTCACGAACTCTTCTTTGACGAGCTTCGCGCCAGTCAATTAAGTCGGGACGGTTACGATGAATGAGTGCAGTGAATGCCAATCCATCACGCCATGAACCAGTGAAATCGTTGACTCGTACACCAGGATAACGAGCAGTTGATTTACGAGCCCATCTGAGAAGAGCTTCGCGTGCTGTTATGTTATCCTCCTGACCGACAACAATGTCAGAAATCTGTCACAAAAGAAAGGAAGAATTAATTTTCATAATGCTTTGTCATTTATCACTTTTTTCCATTTCAATACATTAAGCAACTATAAATGCTCTATTTGGTAAATTTTCTGACAATTAAAGCGTGGGTGGGCGTTATAAATAAGAAGACGAATTTCTCTCACTTTCATTTAAAAGAAAAAAAAAAAGAAGTTGTCAGTGAAATTTTGATCATAAAAATTTATGCCATCGAATTGCAATGTTTGAGATATTTTCACGGCGTAATAACAACACAACCGCCCGCCCCTGCAGCTTTCGTACCACCATTGATCTCAATGACGAAAAAACATTTAATAAATCGACTTGAGCTATATATGGTCATCAAGGCACACAAATGTTCATTTATTGACAGATGACGTAACACAACGAAAATGTGCTAAGCGAAAAAAAAATTAAAATTAAAGAAGCCAATTGAAACTCAACCACTTCATTGAATGTAAATAAATAAATTTTTTCATAAAGAATGTTTTTGTTCTTAGATGTTCCGAGTAGATAGTTAAGAAATCCGATTCTAAAGAACGATAATGAGATGTAGCGCACGTTTTTAAAAATGAAAATAAAAAAGCTACTGGAATTTGAATTCTTAATAAGTTGAACAGTTTTGCATTGATCATATCTTACACAAGATATTTTATCTTTCTGATGTCTTCTTTGGGTTGGGATTCCTGTTTCTTTTATTGTCAATCATGTCTCGATATGGTAAAACAAAAAATCATTACATAAGAATTACAAAAGAAGCAAACGAGACGAGCACAAAAGAAAGATTATTTTTTTTACGGAATGAGTTGAAGTAACAAATGTTTTGGATGTTTGTCTTTTATTACAAAGAATCAATGTACAAAAGATTTCGACAATTCGTTTGTCTTTTTATGTCTTTCATTTGCCATTTCATTTATGAACAAGAAGGCAATCATAAAAAAAAAGAAATGCCACAAGATTTTAATCCAAATTAATTCTGAATTCGTCCAAGTTTTAAATCAATTTTGAATACTTCCATCACTCTACACATTCATGAAATAGAAAATCGAAAGAGGAAACCACTTTTATTGTGCGAAGGCGGTGATCAACATCAACAAAACAAATTTTTTTTGTGTTCCATGAGTCCAAACTGAATGGACGGACAAAAAAAATGAAAACACAAAAACTTTTATTTTCGTCGCCGTCGTCACTGACATTGAGAACTTTTTTTTTCAAAAACTTTGTGAGTGTAGGCGATAAAGTTTCAGTTTTAAAATGTTAACCAAATCACATGCATGGGCGGAATGTTCACAGCAAGTGTTTTGTACCTTCACTTTCTTCGGTTGAATTGCTTGCGTCTGAGAATATCCGAGTTCAACTGTTCGTCTGTCATTCGAGAATTTAATCATATCATTAGCTTGTGCGCGTTCTTCAGCACGACTCAATGTTGTCACTTTCCTCACGATGTGAGTAACATGTCGACGATGTCCATCTGGAGCTTTTTGAGAAGTTTTCGTTGTTTCCAACGTACTTCCTAAAACTTCAGTTGACAAGCGTTTATTCCTCGTGACTTGTTGAAGATCAGTCGACGATTTTCCACTATCACGCACAGGCACTGAATACATTAAAGCATTATTCGAATCAACAACATCGCGATCAGTTGAATAACGACTATCGCCATTACGATAGTCGGTAATGACCGCTTCAACTGTTTTCTCATGAATGACATCGTGTCTAAATTTCACTCCCTTTTCATCAATATTTGTCGTGATTGCCGATCCGCGAGGCACAAGAGCACTCCCGAGTTTTTCACGAGTTGCTTTCATAAAGACTCGACCGGGAGGTCGAAATTCTTCATCGAATTTATACATTTTTTAATCTTTTTTTTTCACAAATTCACTATGCGCTTCGATTTACAGCTTTTCATGTCCATTAACCACAACAAACTTTTATTGACTTTGATGTCTCGCTCTCTTCGTTTGTTTATTTCAACTCTCCGATTACTTTTTTCCCCGTTCAACTTCGAGAGCACCTTGATAGTTAAATATTATATTTCCACTCTGTTTATTTATCTGTCCATGAAGAACAGTAGAAAATAATCATAAAACGATTGATGAATTGATTAAAATGTGAGCTTATTTTGGATTTGGCTGATGGCTTTAAATATTAGTGGAATTTATGAAGAGTTCAAGTGCTTTTTACACGCACTGAAGAAGCAATTTTCCCTATTGAGTTTCTTCTTTTTATCATTGCGCAAGGGCAACAAACTAGGTAACAACGTTTTTCCATACAATTTCAACTTCAAAAGAGAAACGTCGTGTCATGGAGAAGGAAAAAGAAAAATTTTATACCTCAAGGTACTTTAGAAGAATGTTTGCCGAACTCTTATCATAAATCGTTATCAATGGTCATAAAAAAATAATAATAAACATTGTCACGTCATAACAAAAATTAAATTGATTTTCAAAAGGAAAAATTTTAATTAAATTTTTAAAGAAATTTTGTAATTGTTCGTTTTCCAAAATATTGAAGAATTCAATTTACAAATTGGAATGATAAATTATTATGATGATGATTTGGAAAATAAATTGATAAACTTTATGAACGGAACAGCAAATAAATTGAATTAAAAATTAATGAATCGTTGAACTTTCTCCCAAGTTCCAACATATGTAGTTTTGGTTGATTAATAATTGAAACAGAATTATTCTATTATGTGATTATAGACAGTTAAATATTCCACTAACGTAGTTTTGATTTCTCGAAAAGAAGAAGAAAAACTTTATCGACAATCCAAAAGCTCGACGTTTCAAAACAATTCATTAATCACTTAATGGCGCTAATTATCAACTATAAATTATGTCACCACAAAATTTTTTTTCTTTTTTGTTTTGTTTTTGCTTTTATCAATCAGTACAAGAATTAAATCCACAAATGGTGATAACACAATGCGACCGTGAACAAAGCTTTTTATTAATTAACGCATTAATAAAAATATTCCGCGGTGAAATTCTGGATGACTGGAATGATCAAGCGACTAGAAAAACACTCGTAAACGATTTAAGAACGATTCAGCTACGCGAGAATCGAACGAACGAATGAAAGAATGTAAAGTCGCGTACAACGTTTTCCGTCCATCCACCATCTAAAGCAATCGAATACAATATGTTACCACTATTTCGAATGGTTCACTAAGTCAGCTGGAAAATGTTTGTTTCTTATTGTGAATGTAAGTATATTTGCTTACGCATACACCTTCATACCCTAACTAACATCATAGAAAATTTAAGCCAGGTAGGGCTTCACCTGTGCTTGTATTTGCAACGGATGGTAAAACACAAACGTTTGTTGGGCATTTGTTGCCATAAACAAACATTTCCGAATTTGAAACACTTGATTATGATTGTAGTTGTTATGAAAATTAAAATATTTGCTATCGTTAGTAGGTTCATTCATTAAAAGCCAACATTTATAGACAACATCAATTCAGAATTTGGTGGGCGCTTTAATTGATTGATATTCAATACTCTTAGAACACCGAAATCTGTTTTAAATTTTTTGCAAAGAACATTAGCCAACCGTCACATGTAAGATGACGACGAAACGAGCAATAAAAAGTCAAGTGGATGGAACAGACTGTCGCTCGATATGCTTCGATGGACTCTCACTCTCAACTTAAACCCAACTCGACGCAACTCAGTAATGTGTGTAAATTTAATGACATTTTATATTATTCCACATTTTGATGGTCACAAAGAACTTCATTGTCTAACGAGCAGCAAGACGAGAGGTTGAATACATTCCATTCTCGCCAACGTTAAATTCAGTTAATTAAGAAAACATTCTCAGGGAAATTTCGCATGAAATGACATCGCAGAAATGACAATTTAATAAGTTTCATCGACCTTTTGTATCGTCTTTAATGAGCAAACTGCATCATCAGGTGAAAGATAAAAGTTAAGAAAGAATTGAACGCTTCAACAGAACAGATGGTCGATTGTGCGGTGAGTTGCGGTAAAGCACAATGCGAATCAAAGGTAGGAAAAATAAAATAACAGAATGACGTAATAATATTCCCCACTCGTTTTATTTCTATTAACTATCGATGTTTTAACGCTAATGTATGTATTTGTGCATGGTATGCAAATAGCTTCCTTCATTGTCTTTCGGGTTGGTGTTAACTGCCGGCATCATTCGCAAGAAATTAAGACAAGAAATATCCATAAGTCTTGTAGGAAAACAACTTTTATGTTGGCGTTAATTAATTTATGAAAAATATTTCATGATCATAAAAATTTAAATAACTGCGAAAATAAATTTTAATCGCAACAGAAGTTGCACTTGATTAAATTAATCATTCGAAACAGTTTGGTGGCTTTACTGAACAAGTCAAATAAACTTTTTCAATCGCTTTGTAATCACTTTAACTTAATCTGTGTAGGCAGTGGATTTAGCGTAATATAAATTCTCCGACACCCTCGAGACAACTTATTCGCGCTTGGTGGTGTATTAACAAATTTTAAAATTTTTATTCTGCCAAGCTTTTAATCTTCCATGACGCCAACACACAAAAGAAAAAAAAAGCAGAAAAAACATCAAAATCTCAACTTCATATATGAATTTATTTGATTCCGAAACGAGTATTTGTGATATCTGAATTATGTTAAACGGAATTTATTTGACCTGTAGCGACAACAGCATCGGCATCGGCTTCGATAAAAGCTTAATGAATGGATGTAAATTGTCGCTTGTTACTTCATATTTATCCATTATTGCCTATTTTCATTTTTATAGCAAATATGAGCTGAATCAACACCAAGGTTAATGCATTTGAGGAAAATGAGATTTATCTGTTTAATTTTTCCATCATGTTAAAAACCGTTTATGGGAAGTATTCTCAATCATAAGTCATTTCATTTCAAATATGTGTATCGATGCTGAACATTAAAAGCTTCTCATTTCTGACAATTCACAAACTCTTCACCATAATTGGAAATTTCAAGTGATTAGATTTGGTGTCCATTTCGTGTTTCGGACATAACAACATTGAAAGGGCGAGGTTCATAAACATAATCGTTTTAAGAGCTTCGATACTTGAGTTTTTAAGTTTTGTTTTTGAAAAAATGTATTTTTGTGAAATGTTGTGTAAGGTCGGGGAGTTAGTAAAATATTTTATGCAGCATCATGCTAACATTTATCAATTAAAAAGTGATGCTCACAATATATGAGACTGCGATAGACAATTTATAAGCAATGATGACATCACTAAGTAGGTTTTTAACCTTACTATTTATAATCAATTGGGTTAGTTGAGCATTAAGTGTTGTTTACATTTTGAATATTTTAATTTTCTAAATATTTCTCAAGTACAACTTTTACATCCACTTTGTTGATGGTCGCGTGGGTGGACATACACTTAAGTTAAAAAAATATAACTAACGTGTTACATGCCTTGACGTATTGTTACGCAACAAAAGTTAACAAAAGCCGACATTCATTCATGTGAAAAGAGGTTTCCAAGCATGAATGTCAGTTAGTTGGTGGCAGTGCAATGTCATATCAGAAAGTCGAATCTTGATTGAACGATTATGGTTTCTAATGCTGTTCATGATACTGTTCATAACGCTACAAGATGATGATTAATTTCAATCTCTGCCACTTGCCAATGAATGCTTAATTGATTTGTCGTTCTCCATGTAATTGTTTCGAAGTTTTAAATCAAATGCATAAGCCAGATTTCTAAGATTATGATTGATGCATAAAAATCGTCATTTATTATTGCTTTTTTTAATAAAAATTTATGCATTTCGTGTCGTCATATTTAAGCTTACCGCAACCGAATCAGATATTATATTAATTAAATATTTCCTTAAAAGGAACTTTTCTGGGCATGACGCCTTGAAAAATCGGTGACTTATAATCTTGTAATAAATAAGCATCGCAAACATGTAAGTTGGAAATCGATCTGTAACGAACACTTCACTGTTGAGCTCTGTCATGTCATTGAGATTGTCTCATGTCCGTAACTAAATAATCTTTCCATAGATGTAATTTCAGTAACAGCAAATTAGAAGAAATAAAAAACAATTTTTGGTACGATAAATGTTCAAACTTATCTCATAAGACATTAAAATATTTAATTGCGATAAATATGTAGATAGATGTTCGCTCAAGTTGTCTTGTTTTCGTTGTTGTGACGAATTTAGGCGCCCAGCATGTCGCTTCATGTTGGCTTATTTAGAGAACGTGCGAAGTATTTAGAGATGGAATTTAACTCTTTTTCCTTTTTATCCATCGAGTGATTTAATTTGACGTTAATTGATGTTAAATCTTGTTTAATCAAAGTCGTTTCAATGGCTAAACATACAACATGCAATGCTGGTGGTAACTGAGTCTGTTCTTTAAAGGTAATTAAAGTTAAATTGAATGCTTAGCAATAATCATGTAAATAAATGGCCTGACAATACTTCATTTACCATATGCTCAGACTTCTTACAAGAAATTGTTGTTTTTCTGTTGAGTTTATGAGTCCATGAATTGTGTGGGCATCAAAAATATTTAGCACATAAATAATAAAACCTTGCAAATATGGTCAAATCAAACGCCATCGAGTTTTTATTTTCACGCGTTCAAGAAAGCGATTTGCAATCGTGGGTGGTGGTGGTGGTGGCACACGAATATTGCTAAGTAAGTTCACGAAATCAATTTGACTGCTTGGACTGATTCTTTTTAATGTGGCTTGTTTCCTTAAAAGTTCTTTCATATCTTCTTAAGTAAGCAAACTATTTAAATGAAGCCATCAACACACCACGATAACATTTCGACTATGGATCATCGTTTATCAAGCGAGAATTAGCATTTTATTTACTTTATTTTCTTTAAGTTCTCTTCAACAGCTCATATAAAAAAACGCGATGCCATTTAAGGTCTTCTATGGCTATTTAAGATTCAAAGCGGGGGCGTTCAATTAGGTATGAGTGAGAGGGAAAAACATCGTGTGAGCTTTAAAATGCTTGAGATAGATACTTGAGAGATTTACCTGCCGCCTCCACTAGTGAAATTATTTGCGGAATAGGCAGCAGACGTGTGTGTGTGAGAGAGAGGATTTTATTTATTTATAACTTCTAATTTAAAGAATTGCGTAATTTTTTGAGAGCATTTATAGCAAATTCATTGTGAATTTAAACTCACCTGGAAATGTAAAATGATCGTCCAGATGAGGCCCAAGGTGAGCTTTGGATTACCTGTAATGAAAATATAATCTGTCAAATAAAGGACTTTAAGATGAACGATGAGAGATTTAAGGGAACGATACTTTCTGTCTACAATGTCTTCTGCTCGGATGTTAACAAGTTTAATCTTTTTAAAGCGGAGAAAGTCGAGTGCCATCTGAACATTCTGAAGCATGTGAAATCGCATTTTTCCTTTTTCGCGTGGCTAAAATGAAAACATTTTGTTAAATTATTAAGAGTTATTAAATAAATAATCAAGTCTTACCAAATGTTCGCCAGAAAGCACCTCCAACAATGAAAGTAAGTTGTGTCCATCGCGTAAGTCTTCAAACAAGTCATCGACACGACGTGATGCCTAATTGATGTAGAAGTTGAATATAATTTATTATTAACGAACATCATCTTCATTATTTGGAGTGACATTTATAGGAAGAACATTGGATTCATTCATTCATTTACTCATTTACTTGATCAAAGATTTGGACAACGTACGCTCATTAAAAAAGAAGAAAGAAAAACTTACAGGACTTGTACAACATGGAACCCCGTTGATGATTACACAAACATGAAGCAATGTGTAATTCTAGAAACGAACAAAATAAGACAGAACGAAATGAAATAAAAAGATTTCATAGAATTAAATTGCCGGTCAAATCGTTACCTTTACATATTTCCAATGCTAAGCGTATAATTATTTTTTTGCATTATTCATGACAATTAAGTCAATAATTAAGCGGGGGAGAGAAGAAAAACAATTCATCAAGTTTTTGTTAATATTCATAATTGATTTGTTTCTTAAATGGATTTTGTTGTCAGCAGCAAATTAAAGCAATGAATTGAAAAAATAGCGAAATAGAAAAAATAGAAAAATAAAATGAAATTTACGAGCAGATGGAAATTCAATTCAACAGATAAACAGTAAAATGAATGAAAAGCATCTGAAAAGCACGACACGTGACAACCGCAAAGCAATTAAAGTCACTACGTAGAAGTCATAAAAAAGTTGCATTGAATGTCACGACGGATATTTAAAAGCTTCCAGTACATGACGTACTCTGTTCTATTAATGAACCTCGTGCATCTCTTCCTTTCATTAAGAGTTCATTTAAGTGAGAACAAAGCAATAATTTCATTCATTCATTCGACAATAAAAAATTTGTAATATTTCATGCAATATAAAAATGAAAAAAGTTCAACACTTTGCAGTAAAAGTTTCGACATTTTATCGGTAAAAAAATGATTTAATGCAAAATACTGACTGAGACACAATAGATAAACAAAAAATAACACAAAAAACGAAAAATAGTGAAATTAAGTTGTTGTTTAATTGGATTATGCATTAAACAAAGAGACATTGGCTTTTGTTGAGGATAATAAATTTGCCTTTGAAGTTAATGATATGAATCGTTGAATTGTTATTTGGCCACATAATTTTTCACCTTTGTTGACAATAAAAATATTTTTACTTTAAATTTCTTTTCTTTACAAAAAGCACAATGTTGTGTTTTGGAATCATCTGCTTAATTACATTCAGTTCTTGTCGACTTATCCAATTAAGCATAGAAAAGAAAGAAAGCTTTTACGGCGACATTCGATGGGATCGTTAACAAGCAAAGCAAACATTTAAAGAGCGCTCATCACCAGAATACTGATGAAGCCTCTTCTGTCGTCTTTATTTTTCATCAATCAACGAAATTTTCACGTTTCAATTTTATGGACAGTGTCATGTTGCAAAATGTTTAACGTCTTGTTGTCTGTCCTTGAAGCGTCCATAAATGATTTTTGTTTCGATTTTTTTTCTTCTAACGAATTGAATGCGAGTGCGCCTTTTCGGCTTCTGTTGATATTTATTCTCAAGCACTTTGTTGATTGAAAGAAATCTGTGTCAATGATTCCGTTTGTATCCATAAAAGAAGTCAACTTTATGCTGAAAAACATCATCATCTCATGAT
This sequence comes from Clunio marinus, assembly GCA_900005825.1. Classification (NCBI taxonomy): domain Eukaryota; kingdom Metazoa; phylum Arthropoda; class Insecta; order Diptera; family Chironomidae; genus Clunio; species Clunio marinus. Next base: position 838,942 of record CVRI01000021.1, on the reverse strand, counting down.
TTATCTTACGCCGTTTCATTGACTGATTTTATCGCAAACAACATTCGACGCCATTCTTTAGAATTTCTTAACTTTTTTTAAAAGAAAATAAAAAATAAATACAATTTAACTTGTGTGAAAAATGTACACAATGTCGCTTTAGAAAAATTTCTTTACTTCTTTTTTCATTCCAATAGCAATGCTGCTGTTGATGTTTACGAATCGGCATTCGATGTACTTTAATAATTAAGTGTTGATTGTCTCTCTAACGAGTCTTGTTAATGAAAACACATGTTTTCTAACTCCATAAACTTTACTCGCATCCACAGCAATAATGAAACAGCAACAAAAAAAACATGACATGCGACATGACGATGCTGATGTTGAATAATTTGTTTCTCACTTCGCTTCTTCTAATCTGTTGGGAAGTTGAATGCAGTTCAATATTTCTGTTTCATCTGTTACGTGAATGTGTTTGTTTCTCTGATCAATTCCACAAAATTCTTTTGATATTTGTGAGATGAAATCGAAACTCCATTCAACAACAAACAAAGATTTTCATAAGCAAAGTATGTTGTTTGATCAGACACGATTCACTCGATATAAATTGTTAATTAGTGCAAAAACACATGTCATTATTAATTATTTATTCATAGACATTCGTAAGATTTTTATGATGAAATGAGAGTAAAAGCAGTGAAGAACAAAAACACAAAAAACCTTTTTGGAAAACAGAAAATATTAATTACTCTCATGAGTTTGCAAAGCAAAGGAAGTGAACATGAACACAAACATAGTTGGACTATGACTCAGACCACTGATTCCGTTCAGTTTAATTAGATTGAACATTGCCTGTTGGTATGGAGAGAGCGAGGGCACCTCGTCGTTATAGCATTCGTTCCAAATGTTTAGAACTTTCAATTTCGTTTCACTTAAAATAAAAACTTTAACCTTGTTGACATCTTTCGCATCCATTGAATTTTATTTAATTTTTTAATATTCGTTTGGCGTTGAACCGTCGAAACGCTTTTTAATCTTTTATTTATGATCATCGATGTACATGTTGTGCATTCGCATTCAACGTCACAATAAACATATGTAGCTATTACAAAGAATAATGAAACTCTTTGAAAAGGAAAGTCACGATTTTGAATCAATGTTTTTAATTGAATAGAATTTATAAAAAAAGAAAACTCTTCGAATTGTTATTGAAATAATTATAGACAATAAAGTACATTATGATCCACTTCAAACTCGATCCCAACATGAAATCGAAGCATGGAAAAATTTCTCTTGAAAATAATTTTACGTTGTGCAAAATATTGTGAAACTTGTGAAAAAGACAAAGCGGCTCGATGTTAATGCAACACAAATAGGTAGTAAATAAAATTGACTTCATCTGATGAAAGAAATGAAATAAATTAAAAGTTGAAGAAAGACATTAAATTTGTCAACTTTTGTAAGAGTTCAACGTATTGAAAATCGATTCAGTCAACGTGAAAATCATGACAACAAAGCAGATCGAGAGAAAATATCGACCGTCAAGCTACAATTTTCATTAATTTCTTACACGAAGCAGAAGCCTTGAAGACGCTCATCGCCACAAATGTGAGTGACTTTGAACACAACAGTGCCTTTAATGATTCACTTTCTGTTTTATTTTATCATCAAAAAAATTCACGCTGACCCATTTCCATTTAATTAGCGAGTTGGTAATGCCAAATGGTTCTCAAGTTGAGCTTTGAATGCTTTTATGATGAGATTTAAACGTCGTTGTTTCGAATGATGTCATAGAAATCGTTTAAAAATTGTAATGAACAAAAAAAAAAGAAGAAAAATCTGTGAGCAGTATAATTATAAATTAAGAAGAGAAATAAAAAGTTTGACTCTGACCGCACATAGGAGCAAGAACCGTTAGCATCGTCAGTTCAATGTACAAAATGTTTCATTTGTTTAATTAAACATGCCTACCGATAACACAAATCGAATGAGAAACAAGACAAGAAAAAGAATGTAAAGCAGAGTCATATTCTTCATTTGTGATCTTTGATTTATGAGAGTCGAAAAGCAAATACGGATACCGACACTCAAACAACACAAAACATTCCACAGCTGATGCTTTTGTATAAGGCAAGATTTTAAATAAAAATCCATGGTGGATGCAAAATAACCAATCTTTACAAAAGCAAGCAAAACTTTATTGTTATTGAACAGAAATTTCATCGTGAATTGAAAGAGTTTTATGTTCGAGATCATCGAAAGAAAGTACCTAAATCTCGCAGTTCGATTGGAATGTAAACTTAACAGAGAAACACTCCATAAATTAAAATAACTCCGGTTTGCAATTACACCTTAAAAACGTGGGTCGATACTATTCGCGGCAATAAAATGCCATCCCAATTTTTTAACTCGTTTCGGTATCGAACATAAACCTTTTTTTATAATAATTTCACGGATTTTGGAAGGCGCCGCCAAACAAAAGTTAAATGAGAACTCATTCAGTAAACAAGCGACAATATTTAAGCAACGACACACCAAACAATAAACAGACATACAGAAATAAAGTTAAATATTAAATCGTGAATTACCTTTTTCAAATGTTTGTTGACCCATTTTGTGAAAGTTTTCTTCTGAATTGCATCGCGTTCATCTGTTGAAGAAAGAAAAAAATCGATTTTTGCAAAGCAACTTGCATTAGTATTTGAATAAAATTACAGAAAATCACTGATGAATGAGCAAGGACAAATATTTCATGCTCAAAACAACATCTTGGTTAACTTGATAGCTGCTGTTAAGTGGAAGTTAAAGCTCAAGTTTCATAACTTTTTTATTTTCGCTTCATAAATTCTTATTTATAACTTTATCAGAATTATTCTGGCAAAAGAAAAAATCCTAAATATATATTTATTTAGTTCTCATTTAAATTATCTGAAGAGTGGTTAACCAAATTATGTTTGTACCCTCTCGAAATAATTCTTGTCAAAGAGAAGTTTTTATCGTGGGTGAAATTTGCGTACGAATATTTGCTTATAGTAAAGCGCCGATGTCGAACTCATCCCACAGTGAGTTTTAGAATAATTTGAATATCAGAAAAGAATTTTTGTGTTCTGTATCAAGCAAAGTCGGATGAAAATATGCTAAACAAGCTATCCAAAAAAGGCGAAATCTTGAAATTAAAGTCAACAATAAAAATGGAAATTTAAATTCTCATCGTCAGCAAAGTATTTCGTATTTTAAATCGCCATGCGGGCAATATTTGAGAGTTTGTTGGAAAGTTTGGGAAAAATCATTTTGTTGCTTAATGGAGCAGCTAATAATTCAGTTCCATTAAATTGAGATATTTATTTGATTAAGTGCTCATCTTGCTTGCTTTTTCGAATAAATCGTTTTCTTAACTTCTCACAGCGATAACACCAAGCACGAGAGCAAGATATTTCAAATAAATGGAAAGCAGCCCATTAAATAAGTCGAATTCTTCAGAGTTACAACTTACAACACTTAAAAAGAAACAATCAACACGAGTCAATTAATCAGACATAAGCTTTTTTAGTCGTAACACGAACGAAAATAAAAAATCTTTTATGGAAAACAGATTGGAAAAGCTTGTCGATTGTTAATCCAAAATAAGCACAACAATCTCAAATGCTGTTTAATGATGTTTATCAGTGAAAACTTATTTAGAAATTACATCAAGTGATTTCTAGTTAATAATCTTAATTGAGAAAAAAAATAAATTCCACGGCAAGTCAGTTTAATATGTCAGTAAGCGTTAGAAAAATAAAAAGAAACACAAACAATTCAACACTATTTATTCATTCAAAAATAAAAAAGAATCTTTCTTAATGGATGTCAAATACAATTAAAATTCTTTTCGGTGAACTTCATTATTCACTCTCGAGACTTCAGACGATCTTAATTAATGAATTGCAAACTATGTGACTTCCATTAAAAAGTTTCAAACTTCTGTTACTTAAATAAAATAAAAAGAAATCGCATCGAATTTCCATAAAAGTTTCCGAATATTTCTAATATTTGTCAAGAAGAATCGAGATTGGATCTCACAAAACGAGATTTGGAGGTCGAAAATCAAAGAAAAGAATTCAATTTCATTTTGCTGTGTGTCTCCCCAAAGGCATCAGGTATAAAATAAAACTTTTTGATCGCTTTTTTTCCGAACGATCCAATGAATAAATGATTGGGACGAATTCAATTTAATGTAAATTTTCGAACCAATCAAATCGACATCAATTCTCATGGATTTTGATGCGAAATATATCGCAAAATAAAAATAAAAGAAACTGGTATCGGGTATTATCGTCGCAGCATTCTTGTCAGTCTTCAAGGTCGCAAGATTAAGTCAAAACATCTTCAGTTGATAGTCGATAAAAAACGGTAGAAGGAGACGAAAAAATGAATAAATAAAATTAACAAACCACGCGCGGCAAAGAGAGAATCAAGAGAGAAATCGAATGAAGTAATAAACTTGAAGAAGCTACTTGATGTTTTGTTATTACTTCTCTAATTGGATTCTCTTTTTCACATTGTTGCCAATTTTCATTATTTATCAAATAAAAAACCCGTCGTTTAGTTATATTCTAAACTCCTTTTTTCTCTCTGATAATAAACCGGTTTCGGCCTCTCTTTCGTATAAAGTTATTTATTATTTTCAACCCAGACAGATGTCGACAAAGGATAAAAAAGAAATATAAGTTAAGTTAATTCAATTCGAGCGGAACGCAAAAATTATTTACATGAACATGTTTATTCACGAGTCAGGAAGAAAATATTGTCGCGTTACATTTTACTGCAATAAGAGAATATTAAAGCCCACAGATTGTGAGTTCAGGAAGCTGGTAGCAAACAGTAAATGTCAAACATCGTCTGGTCAAGTTACACGACTAAATTTTCTGTTATTAATTGAATCACTCAAAAATGCCACAAACATATTCTAATTTATTCAATTCTTTCACGAGTTATTGACTTAGCAAACACAGCAAAATAAAAAAAACGACTCAAACAAGAAATTCATTAAGAAAAGAAGAGCTTCTCAAGACCGGTGTAAAATTTCCGGTGAACCGTCGTTAATGCGACTTGAGAGCTCTTGTTTCGTTAGGTAAGTATACAATGATCGTCTTTTTGGGCTTGAAAAGCAAGCACCATGATTGCATGCATTGTTTGTGTGTTTTCTCTTGTTCATTTTTCTCACTCACAACTGACATACCCAACTTGTCGCTGTTCTCAACGAAATATTCCCAAAGACTCATGCTACCTTTAAATTGCGTTAAAGCATCCTCATAGCCACCTTGCGGTGTTTGTTCATGCTGTTGCTGGTAAGCAGCATGGTGATGATGATGCTGTTGTTTATGCTTTTTAGGTGGAGTTGCATAATGATCGTTATTGTTGTTACCATTAGACACGTAATGACTATTTTGAGAGTGACCGCGTGAGGTTTTTACGGGACCATCGTAAAGAGCCTCGCGTGGATCAAATCCCAAACGATCTTTATAATATGACTGGGTCGACATGATTATTCCTTTTCAGTCGAAGTTTATGGTAAAAAATCTTTCACTTCTAATATTATCGCACAATTCACAACACAACAAGCAATTATAATGGCACGGTTGAATTTTCGTTATTCTTCTTTTTTTAGTCGGAATGATGATCACTTCTATTTATTTTTGTTGATAGATTCCTCAGGTGTTAATCACTTTTGTTCATTAAATACTGTCTTCCGACTTAAATATGTATTTTTCTACGTTTCCACCTTCGTTTGTTCGTTTAACTTTTTTTTCTTCTTTCATTTGCAAATTCAAAGTTTAAAAAAAAAAACTAAAAAATCAAAGATAAATAAAGAATGAGAATGTTTAAAGTCTTAATCATTTTTTTCTCAAACATCAACATCAACACATGGGATTATTATGAGTGTGATCACAACACAATCATCGAGAGAGAAAAAAAGTAAGTACCATGTCAAGGTTTTTGAGTGTACATCCAAATATGATCGAAACTGAAAGAACTGTTTTGGTCATTTAAGATATTGGCATGTTGCTGTCACATGCCTTTCATAGATGGACTTAATAAGAAATTAAAAACTTAAAAGTGTTCGTAAGACAGAAAATTTTGTTGAGCTTAAAATCAATTTCACATTTAAGTTTTCTGTAATTTTCACAAATTTATCAGTGTCGCATGCCAGTCTGAAGTGTGAATAAAGTCACAAAAGCACTTAGGCATTGAATGATTAATGTAATTTCTGCTTGGTGATTAAAATAAAAATGCTTCATCATTGAAATTGATCATGGTTGGATATGTTCAGCTCATTTATTTATGACTAAGGTACTTTCTTTAATTCAACTCGAAATATTTACATACGACCACGACGAGATAAATACAAGGAACGTAGAATCAACAGCAGATGATTCTTGTTTCCGCTGTTTCACCAGCTTCGATTCTATCTCTCGTTTCTACACTCGACTTATTATTTTTTTATTTAATTCTCGGTTTATTTATTTAATTCTTGTCTTTTTTTTTCGAAAATAACAACTCGAGATAGAAAGAAAAAAACTATAAGATTGAACCACTTTTTTAGATAAAAGAAATAACTTTTCTGCAGCTCAAAAGTGTCGAGCTGCAAAAATTGATCGCGAACCGTTCGATATGAAATTCAATAGGGGACTAAACAGTCACACACTCTAAGACTTGCTTAGTCGAACAAACGAGCAGCTCTCTTTCGATCATCATGTTATGTGTTGGAGCGTTCATAAATGGTAATAAATTCACATTTCATTTATTCACTTATCGTTGTATATGGAGGTTTGTCGTTTAACGTCTTACAAGACGGAAAACAAGTTTCGAATTTTCTTCTCAACACTAACACCTTCAAAGTTGATCGTTCTCTCTCCGAAACTCTCGCCAAACACCAACACAAACAGGTGTTTTCGAAAAAAATGAAAAATGTTTCCAAGCATTTTGTGACGTCATCAATCAACTTATGACTCCTTCAAATCATTCAACACCTACGCGTAACGTGTCGCATATATTTTGGTTCCGATCTACCTTAATATTTTATTATTATTCTCGTTTATTCTTGCGTTGGTGCTTCTCCTGATGATGAGCTGATCATCAATTGTTGTTTGTTTGGTGTTTCGGAGAAATGGACATAAATGGAACCGACGAAAGAAAACAGCACACAGGAACAAGAAGAATTTCGCGACCGAGTCACCATTCAGATTCTCAAATTAATTGCAATTCATTGATTATTCTCTCCAGACGACTGCTGTCGTCTTTAAATGGTTCCCTTGTTGTCTCTTTATGAACAACGGACAATGATCTGTTAAGATTTGTTCTGTCTATATTTTATATGTTTTGACATTTATTTCACGAATATGATCATGTGCATTGTTAACCACTTTAGCGATATTAAAAATCATTTAAGTTAATTGTAAGTTTGCTACGATGTCACGTAAGACATGATAAGAAGAAACAAGAGAGACACAAGGGAAAACGAATTCCCGTAAAAAGAATGCTAAAAGGCGCGTAGGAATTTTGATCAAATCAAGTGACGTTTCATGACATTTCTCCAACATTAAATCATGCCGCATTCCGAAACCCTTTTACCATTTGGGTAACATGTAGAAATGATTTTTCATTTACATTTTTTTCCTTTGTCGATTTACATCCAAAATTGGATCCCATATAAATTGAAATAGGACACGAAAACATCCCGATTATGATGTCAATTAAGCATGAAATGGATAACAAGAATTGTTTTATTCAACTTGCTTTTCGAATTTCCATTTGATATCTCAAGGGTCGAATGAAAGTGAAACGAAAGGATTAATTAATGAAATATTTTAATGCAATTAATTAAGTTTGTGATTAGTAACAGACAAATGAAGCTTTCTCTGGTCTCATCCTACCCACGTTGCCATTAAAAATGGTCATTTAAATACGGATATGTACATAACTTTCATATTCCTACATTAAATATGAAATAAAGCATCAGAAAGACAAATGACATTTTATGAATCATAAATTATGTAACAAGACATTATTGACCTGATGAAAAGATGTTGAAAGTTCCTGGGGAAATTCCAGACCTCAGGTATCAATTTTCATATCTCTTATTACTCTTTTGTCTTCACAAATCGATCCTTTTCAAATAATTTTATGTCAAAAAGTTTCAACGAGTTGTCGGTTGCATTTTTTCATTCGAATTTTAAAACTTCTGCTCAAATATTCAAATATGAAACGAGCGAGAAACTTACTTACAATGACATCACCATTTGTCATCATGACTCAGTTCAATCCGCTCGCAATTTTCTCCATAAAAAGCTTAAAAGAACCAGACTTTGTCGAAGAAGTACAATGTAAATGTGTTGTCTTGTCAATGACAAATCATTGCCTTGCACCCACGAAACTAAAGCAGATTTGATCACGGCTTTAAGAGTGCTTCTAATAACATTATGATCTAATTTGCCGGAATCGAATTGGACATAAATTGAATCGGTTCGTCACATCGAACAACATTCTCAAGGATGTCAACGTGATGTGATGTGTTGAGTCGTTAAATTATTTTATTGATTTGTCAAAGGAGAATCTGTGTCAATTGACGTTGATTTTATTGAATTGCAATGTCTTTTTGCGGAGTTCATTTTACCGTTTTTATTGCAACTACAGAAAATGATCATTAACGTATCATTGCGAGGTATCGTGACGTAATGAATATGATAAATCAACTCTAAAGTATTTTGACGTTTATTCATAGCCCACACAGTCTAAACCTTTTTCTTTTTCCTTTCTCAAACATCATATGGTCAACATCAATGACAATATGGTTGAAATTATGCAGAAAAGTTTGAAATCATAGCACAAATATTCTCTTCCTTGAATGGAATTCAACTTAAGTTGAATTCAACTATAAAAATCGATGGAAAGAGAGAGAAGGATATATGAATGCTTTACTTGATCACATTCATTCAAACATGAATGAAAATATATGAATAATCAATATCATGTAATCCACCTACGCTCTAACATCAAGCTGCTTAGTCTACTCTCGTGAATAAACAAATTAGGAAATGCAAATCAATTCGACTTTCAATTTCAATGCTTTGCGATTATATTTATTGAATACTTAATTGTTTTTATTAATTTATAATCAACAATGTAGGTATAAGAACCTTCAACATCATTGTCTAACTTTCCCCATAAGTCACCCACTTAACATTCTCATTGAAATCAACTTAATCCTCGCAATGTTTATTTCAATCTGAACACGAAAATGTGTTTATTGGTTTCGTTCACCACTCAAAAGAAAAAGAAGTTGAAAAAGAAAAAAATTCGCGAGAAATTATTTCCATAAAAAATGCAAATCGATTGTTCTCAAAAGCACTAATCTCGTTAACTACTTGAATGGTACGCCCAAGCACCATGAAAGTTCATCAAAAATTAATTCGTTGAATATCTTGCGTAATTTATCTGCGAATAGTTACGGAGATGCAATAACGATGATGGAGACAAGAAACTATTTTAATAAACAATCCTAAAATGACTTTTATGATGATGGGAATGGAACGTCGACTTCACAATCATCATCGCCATAATTCTTAGAAGTCAAAACAGTAGAGAAAGTGTGAACAAAAAAAAACATTAATTACACTGGAAAGATCATTGCGCTTATGACATTAATCTTTCCAACATTTTTACGTCTAAAATCGGATACTGAATTGCTGAATTATTTTAGCAATATTCGCATTTGGAAAGAAAATCAATCAAACAGATTTTGCAATTAAATATTTTAAACCAGATATGTCGAAGGATTTATTTCAACAACAATTCCGCAGTACTTAAACACTGACGAACCTCTAAATAATATTTTTAAGCTTTAAAACTTGAAATTCAAAATGTTTGAACAGAATTTTAGCATCACGTATGGAGATTGCCAATTTTACGTCTTCGCATCCATTAAAATCGTTTATCTCGATGCGTCTCGTCTCGTTTTCAGAATTAAGAATCAGCGACAAAAATCAGTCAGTTTATTCAAAGCTATAAATAACTCATCGACATCAACATTCATTTACACACAATGTTAGCTACATAATCTCGTACAATTCACGAAGAATAAAAGATTCTCTTGTGACGTCATTGCTGGTAAGCAAATGTTGACATCATCTTTTCGATACTTTACGTTAATTCTTTTTTTGCAGCATTATTGAATGGGATTTAATTGAAAGAGTTGGATAATGATCAAAGCCAATATGTTAATATTTGAATTCAGTTATTAGTTTTTTACTACTATGAACGAGTGTTTTGCTGGACAGAATTAATATTAATAAAAATGACAGAAATGATTTAAAACTTTAATGCAATAAAATTGATATTCAATTTTCGATTGAATTATTTTTCACAAAAATCGTTGGTAAATTAAGTTCGCAGTTCGAACTCATTTTTTTATGTTCTCGTTTTAGTATGTAATCATATTATGTACATTATCGCCCACAGTTGCAAACAACACGATATTGATGACAAAATTTGATAAAGTAAATTGATTTTGCGACAAAAAATAATTCATTTGATATCATAATTGATTTGGCCCTAATGACATGAACATCATTGTGCGCGTTGAAATAAGCTTTTGTAAATTATAAGTTCAACCTTTAATAGAATTGATGGAGACCTATCGATATTATATCATTCAACAAACTCATTTCATTACTGCAAACATGAGTAAACACTTATCTTGATAAAACTGAAGTGAATTGATAAATTCAAGAGAAATCGAAGTGTTCACACTCTAATTTCAAAGAAAGCAAACGAACTTAATGATTTAATCATCCGATCATGATCGTGAAACAATTTTATTTCCTCTTCTTCAATTGAAAATTCAATTGATGATTGTTAAATATTCGTGTGGCCTCAAATTATTGCTACAACATCATGAATGTAGTGGCACATTTGACTTACATAAATAGATAGTTTTCACCAGCAAATCATGCTGAAATAACGGAAAAGTCGCGCGTGAAAAGTCGCTTCAGATGATTAGTTACGATGCCTCTAAACCTTTAAGTCTGTTATTAAGCAATCACGAGAAGTCATAAAATTAAAGAATCTACTCAAAGATGCCATCAAATGTGTGCTAAGAAATCATTACATTTAACTGTTATTTAATACATAAAGCAGCTTAAGAATTGTGAGAGAAAGAAAGGTCTCGCTATTATTGTCGGTTACCATTAACCAGTTTCTTCATCTCAAGACAAGACTTTACATCGTAAAGAGAAAGATTGAACTCAAGGTAAAAAGATCATCCTACAAAGTAGAGAAATTTTTAACATTCTTGAAATGTTTGTGTTGGTAAATTTTGCGGTTATGGTCATCTCAAGAGTTATGTAGACTTCGTCCCTACATGCTTAGGAATGTTGAGGTTCAAGTCACACTTACAAAGTGTCAAACTATCAAACCTCAAGTGAAATAGAAAGTTTCACATCTTATTTATCAACCACAGCATATGTACTGATGCACTCTTAACCAGATTTTTTTATTTTCAATTAAAGTTCAATCCTTTTATTATCACGTGTCCTACATTCTCAAATAAACAATCCCAAATGTGTTGATGTTTTTCTATCTTATATCGAGTTGTGTTGGTGGAGAAAAAATATGCGAGAAACGCTTCTTGTTCGGCTTAGTGTGGACTCGAAAGAGATATAAAGAGAAAACTTAAGTTGAGATCACTGAAAAAGACTCGAAAATCTTTTCTTCTTACACTGCACCGGCTTTTATGAATATGAATATTTTTTTTCTGCTTCACACAAAAATTATTTACTTTCACAAATCTACTTTTCTTCTTTCTTCGATGTAACAATTACAAGTGTCCCATTTATTTGAATGAGGTGGATCATTAGCGAATAATCCAGTGTGGAAGATATTTTTTCACTGATTTTAACATGATTCGGAACACCTGTGGTGTTGTTTTAAAGAAGATTCGTCAACTATAACTTATATAATTTTCTTTCCGTTCTTTTAAGAAAAATTTCATCAATTAAAGTCCTTCCTGGGAAGTATTCACTTGGAATCTTTAATTAAGTCCTTTAACACTTAACCGAATAAACATTTTTTCCTTTCAATTTAATCACATTAAAATATATTTTCTTTCACCCAAATCACGGCTAGTTGTGGCTGAGAATTTAAAAACGACTGACGAACACAGTCTTTCTGAACATGAAGTGAATCATTAAGTTCCCGTTTCGCGAATGTGTGTATGTTTTTCGACTTTTATGTTGATAGTATTTTTAGTTGTTTTTCATTCATTTGTCGATGTGTTTGTGTGTTTATGATCATTTCTTAGCGAAAGATAAATGATGGACTTCTTTTGATCATTAGACTTTTCGGCCTGCTGGCTATGATACAAGTTGACGAGTGATCGTAAAGATTTTATTTCTTTTGTTTGTTATTGCGATCATGAATTTTTTTAATACGCATTGTCACTGCGTTAATTTGAAATGAAGAAAATCTTAAAATAAATCTGATGACTTTGATGCAGCATGATGATTTGGTTTCACTCACACATTTTCAAAGACCAATGTTTCATTCAACTCTATTTTTCTTCTTAATATATCTAAGCATGAAAAAGTTCATTAGATTCTTTCAGTCGTAATGTTGTGTTTGTAAACAGGTTAACAAAATAATGACTGCAAATTGCAAGAAATTTTCACTTTTGAAATTTTGACGCGAAACTCAACTTGAATGTCGGCGCCATATCATTGCGTTGTTTCTGTAAGAAGGAAAAACTTCTTTATGACCCTTGCATAATTACCACGTTTGCAATGTGTAGCTTATAGCTTACAAGCACTAATCAATAAATTCCGCGCCACATAGTTTTTTTAATGTTAGTTGAGAATGTTTTGAAAGGAAACGATAAATCAAGGTTACCAGTAAGGATGTTATACGCTCATGTTTTTGATCGAAGGATTTATTTCAGTAAAACACAAAAAAGTAGCCGCTGCTGAAATAAATAAATCAATAAACCTTGCATTCAATATTATTTTCAGTTTTAAGAGAGAAAAACCGCTTGGAAATATTCAAATCTCAAACTGTTATAACAGAAAATCAAATAATATAAATACGTTAAATTTCCATCGAATATTTTATAACAAATAAAGAATTAATTTTATAGGTAAATCGAAGCACCTTATCATTTTATGATATCAATCGTATTATGATGCTTATATTGGAGAAGCACATTGTAATCAATCAAAATTTTATGTTATCATTTCAAAGCGATTGTTATTGATAGCGAATAAGAAGTATAAATTAATTTTATTTGGGAGAAGCACCTTATTGATGACACTATAGATGACACAATAATCGTAAATGTTAAAGATGTTTATGACTTTTAAAGCAATAAAAATTTGATGTTTATTAATGGTTAACTGAGATACCTTAAAAGCCATAACTACCAAAGTAAACTATACACTCTTCTTCATCGCTTCACTAATTCAACTTCGGATTTAACGACGTATCATAATAGAATTCAATTAATGAAAAATGATCGATTTCTTCTATGTATATTCTACACAGCTTTAATTTCCTTGTTGTTCTCAGATTTCATTCAGCTTGTTCTGCTTTTCACATTCTAAAACACTCTTTCAATCATGAAAATTCCGTTAAATTAACTCTTTGTGCGTTGTGTTTGTAAGACAATTTTCTATTGAAATCTATCTTCATCGTTGGTTAATGTTCTTTTACAAAGAAGGAATGAACGTAATACAAGAACACATTAAAATTATCGCTGAAGCATTGTAAGAAGAATAGAAGCAAAGAGAAAAAACGAAAGGTGATTTGAATGTTTATGGAGATTGAATAAAGTTGCATGATTCATGGGATTTATCAAGAATAAACGTCAGTAAAACATTTTTCTGCTACCTCAACACATGTTCTTTAAAAAAACTTAATTTTCATAATCACGAGACCGAAACATCAATTTATGAGCCTAACAGAAACCTATAAAGCACAACACTCACTTCAAACATTGTCTTTAGATTCCTTTGATCATCTTCAACACACCATTACGTCACATTGAATTATAAACAGCCGGAGAGATCCGAGTGTGTGAATACTTATGAAAGAGATAAATTTCTCTAGTAACACATGGTGAATACTTTTCATTCAAAACAATAAAGAAAATGCTACAACATAAGATGGGCTGGGTCGATGCACTCAACTGAACTTGAATTGTATCATTATTATCTAAACTTGGAAAGAGTCGAACGACTACTTTTAATTGAGAATAATTGAAATATTTCTTTTCGACAATCATTATTTTATGAGGAAATTTATTCGTTTAACTTCTAAAGACAACATAAGTCATCTTGGTATCGTTTACGTCAATTAAGATTTAAAGCTATTAATATTAAATAAAAAAACAAAAATGTTAATGCAGTTAAGACATTAATCTTAAAAAAGAAAATGCTCCAAGCATAAGTAAAACCTTCTTGAGATCTTCCATCATCATGTTGCTTTTATTGATATAAATAAATCATTTCAAACTTTTAAATTTCAGTTTTAGTAGACATTTTTGCATGAGATGTTACAGACTCCATGGCCCATAAAAGAGTTCATTATGTGCTACGACATATGATGAGTTTCTTTTGCTAAAATGTTTTTCTACTTGAAATGATTTGATTTAAATTTATTTATAGCAAGAAGTGACTTGAGGAAGTCTAAAAATGATATTTTCATATTGCACTTTACATGCGTCGACGATGCATTTTAGACAAGACGAGAAATTTTCTACTTTTGAAACTACCCGACAGCGGGGAATGATTAATTATACAAAAGAAAGAAGAATTTGTTAAAGTTCTTAATTGTCATGTGAAGAAAGAGTTTCAATTCTGGGAAGTAAAGAGAAGAAGTCGCTACACTCTTTTTTTTTTTTTATTCCGTCGTTTTTTAACTTATTTAAGTGAGGAAAACAAACAAAACTAATGAAACCGAAAGAGGCATGAAGCATAGAACAAACATTGAAGAGTTATTTATAGTTTTGCTTCCGAGCAATAAGCGAAGCATGTTTCAGCTCCATCGCCCAAGATCAACTTCAATGATTCCTATTAATCGCTTTCATGAACTTGACTTTAGCTTTCGTTTCAAAATTATATTTTCTTTCAATGCAATGGTAGTTTGAAGAAATTTTGATTTCGCTACCTACATAAATCCACTTGGTCTCTTAAGTGTCAACAGCCTATCAGAATCAACCAGAGTTGAGATAACTTATCAAATGTTTAGTTTATTTTATTTACCTGTAATGACAAGATAAGACAATCAACGTGTTAAAAATGTTACAAAAGCACCAAAAAAGTAATAAAAAGAAACGTTTTCAGAGAAAACTAATTCTAAGTCGATTCGTGTTGTTGACATTTACGCATATCACATGACATGCTCTCATAAATATCATCGTTAATGGTAACTGTGAACAATAGTTTTAGTTGAAGCTTGATTAAGTGAAAAATTCATTTAAATATACGACATTGAATTTACCAAATTAAATTTTTTGTCCGCAATAATTTGATTAAAATTCAGCGAGTTCAAGGCGAGGGACTTAATTATCAGTCACTAAATGAACGTCGTCAGATTTATATTTCAAACAAATGTCTTGGTTGAAACACGCTAGCAAAAAGAAATTTGTAAGAACTTATATGGTGATGGGAATTTTATGACTCACTATGATTAATTTTTCACCTGCTAATCATCCAACGTGTTGCTTACAACAAAAACATAATTTTAGCAGTCACTAGACAAGTTCAAGAATGAAAGAATTTTTAAGTTAAATCAATGAAATATGAAGGCACTTAAATTGCCACAGATTAAGCTTATGAGTTCATTCATTTTGCTTCATCGTTATTTTCAGACGGGGAACACGAAGCAATTTTTTATTTATCACTTTAGTCAGCCGTTCAAGGTCGCCGCTGGTTGTTTTGTGCAAAATGTGTATGACAAAGCAAATAATCAAAAAGAAATTTTTTGCAATTAATCTTTCTCGTATACATATGTAAGTATATGATTGATTTCATAATTGGCATGAGAACGGCTTCAACATTTTGATATCGAATAAATGAATGACAAAAGGAAATGAAAATAAAAATATGCCGGCAAAGGTTCAACGAATCTATCGATTAAACAACAACAAACTTTTACGATTTCATAATAATTCAATGAGCGAAGAAACAGAAACCGGTTAAGTCGTCAGATGATTCAGAGACTTCGATTGGCACACCTAACAACTTAATATTAAAATAATCAACGCACGCACCCCTGACACCTGATCCCACTCAATTTATAAATCTCACATTTTATCTTTTTTTCGGTGGCTTGTTTGTTTACGTTTCATTTCCATTTATGAATGAAACGTCGTGAGGTTTGCCGGCTTTTTCTCTTTGTTGAAGGTGAAACATCAAATAATGGATAATTTTACGCGATGCTATTCATTCAACCGTAATCAATGGAACTAAATAACAATAGAGAGAAAGATCGTATGCAAAATCACAAGTCGACCACCAATGTGGAATAACTAAGTATGACGCTAATGAATGTTCTTTAGAAAAAGTTGTAAATTATGACAAACTAAGAAGGAGGATCGAAAATTAACATTAACGACAATACCTGCAGAAGGAGATAAATTAAATCAATCCATAAAATGCGCAATATTTGCTCTAGTTTCCATAACAATTCTGAGAGTGGGTTTACATTTGATTTATTTTGAAGTGGATAAATTTCTATACTCTAATGGGTCAATAACGAAACATTGCGAAAGGTTATCGAGAGAATGTGAGAGTAAAATAAATTCTCACTCATCCATTTAATAGTGAATAAAGTTTTATATGATAATTTATCGCGCAACAAGCCCCATCTGAATCAACACATTCACTAGCCTATGTATCCAATTGTATGTTAATTACAGTCACGAAAGTTATAACGATAGTTGTGCGATGTAACTCTGGAGGTTGTTTGAATGCTTTATCATTTCTTTGCTCTATTTTTTTATATTCTCATTTGGCAACAGAAATTTAGCAACGTGGCGCGTTGCGAGGGTGGAATGAGAAGAAAACAAAATCTTCCTTTATAACACGTGAACTGGGAAAGCAAGCAGTAGATGAGTCACTTTACGAAAATTAATATTTTTCAGTTAACAGAACATCAACACTTTTTTATTTTTAATTCGGTAATTCGAGATTTAAAGAGAGTTTGACATAGAAACCAATTTATCCTACAGGAAATCCCTCAAATACAAGAGGGGAAAACAAAAACATCGACGTTTTAATATCGATTTTTTTTCTTCTCATCCACCCTCATTTTGTTGTTGTTTTCATTTCCCTGCTTGTCCAATTTTCACTGTTTTTTCTTTCTCTTTTAAATTTCTCTTATTCGCGATTGCATGTTAATCTTTAAACTGTGTTGAATATCTTTTCAAAGAATCTTATGGTAAGTGCAAAACGAAGAAGAGCATGAAGAACTTTACAACAAAGTAATAATTAATGAATTTCCGCTATGAAGACGAATAGATAGAAACTGTTCGATGAAACTTGCCTGATATTTTCAATATTGCTCTATCGATTGGATCAAGCCGGAGAATGCTTAGCGGCTGATTTTGCGACCATTCCTTCAGCTCATCGTTGTCTAAACGATCCATAAGTGAGTGGTTCTTTTGCGTATCCAATGTGAATTCTTTTCTTTTTTCTTTTTGGATTGAATAACTTTTTTTCTTATTTTTTTACGGTGATATTTTGACTAGATTTTTATATACGTTTTCACTTTTCCATCACTTAATCTTTCATATACCCGAATTATTAGGTATCTTATGCACCATATCACAACATATTTAGATAATTTTCGAACTTTTTTACCACTTTATTTGTTAAAATATTGTAGACCGTCACAAACGATGAATTTTAGTCTTGTATTTGTATTTCCCGAACCCTGAAGAGTTTCTCAAACCCAGGGCTTTCTATGAGGGTTGAAAAGGTTCTGAGCGCGAGAATTTGAAATAAACCCGTTAATTTCACTTGTGAAATAATGTGAAAATATCATAAAAGCTGCGTACCACTCATACATTTTTTTCAAACAAATTGTAAACAAACAATCCAACTCATAAAAAAATTAAAATTTCAGTCACTTCTGGAAACTTTTAGATAATTAAATAAATATGAGCGTTGAATGTCATTTGTGTAATTAGAAAATACTTTCAATATAATTCTGGAACGTATTAAAATGCTTCCTGTTCTGTTTGTTTTGATTGTGTAATAAATCTTGTTTTGTTGTTCCACGGTTCCACTTCAGAATATGGAAATTGGCGATCACAAAAAATGTAAAGACGGATTTGTGCCTCCTCAGATGTTAAAAAGTTTTGAAGAAATTGACGTTTTACTGATTTGTTAAATAGATACCTAGTTCTTTATTATTCGCATATTTCAATACAAAAATAAGCAGAGATTTTATATTATGGCATAATATTCCACGATTTGCATCCTTCACCATCTTCTTTAATCTATAAATTGAAAAATAAAATATTCAATAAATATCAGTAAAAAAGAGAAATTCACTTACTTTATTTGTGAAATCATCTTGACAAGCCATTCTTATCTTTGCAACTGTTGCTGGTGATGAAAGATTGAAATGTGGATCAAGGTTTTCTTCCAATCTTGCTGCACCAATGGCTTCCTTAATTGCAAAATAAACCGAAGAGGCGATAAATAGCGGAGGTTCACCAATAGCTTTAGATGAATAAACCGCTCTTGGATTAGGAGCGCCAGTCAATAAGGAAACATTGAATTCAGCTGGAATATCAGCAAAACCTGGAATCTTATACATGCCAGGTCCACGTGAATAAAGTTTTCCTTCAGGTGAATAAATGAGTTCTTCCATCGTGAATAATCCATAACCTTGCATGAATCCACCTTCAATTTGTCCAATATCAATTGCCGGATTAATTGATGATCCAACATCCATAACAATGTCAGTTCTTATGACTTGATGATCACCAGTCAAACAATCAATCTCAACTTCGGAAACTCCTGAACCATTTGTGAAATAATTAAAGATTTTCCCAACATCTTCTCCTATGTCATCAGTCCTGAAGAAACCTGTCGCTGACAATGATACTCGATCGAAATAAGCATCATTAACCCATTCATCCCAATTCTTTTCTGGTTTCCTTTCTCTGTAAGGTGTCAATCGATCGTATAATATTTTGCAAGCTTCCATAACAGCTCCACCATACATGTCAGTGCTTACAGAAGCTGCTGTTGATGTTGCATTTGGAACTTTATCTGTAGCTGTTTCTTGTAGATGAATTTTTTCAATAGGAGTTTTCAGTACGTTAGAAGCAACTTGAAGCATTTTAATGTGCAATCCCTGGCCCATCTCAACACCACCATGGGAAATCAAGACATGACCATCAGTATAAATGTGAACCAATGCACCAGCTTGATTAAGAAATTTCTCAGAAAATCCAATAGAAAACATCGTGTTGACTAAACTGATGCCTCGTTTTCTCCATCGATTTTGTTCATTAAACTTTTTAACTTCCAACGAACGTCTTTCTAATTCAGAATTTTTTCTTACTTCATCAAAACAACGTCGCATGGTGCAATTCTCAACTAATTGCTTGTAATGTGTTAAATCTCCATCTTTCATCATGTTAATCGTCATGATATCCAAATAATCTTTTTTAAGAAATCTTGCCACATCACGAATTATATGTTCTGAAACCATTGAAGCTTGTGGTTGGCCAAAGCCACGAAAAGCTGTGTTTGTTGGAAGATTTGTTTTTAAAACTTTACTTTCAATTCTTACGTTTGAAATTTCGTAAGCATTTGTGATAGAAAGAACCGCTTTTTCCATCACAAGAGCTGAAAAATCTAGTGAAAAACCAGCATTGTTATAGATTTGAATATCAAGCCCAATAATCTTTCCATCATTCATAAAAGCTAGTTTATATTTGAACAAGAATGGATGTCGTGTGCCGCTAATCATCATGTCTTCATCTCGATCTAACATCATTCGAACGGGCTTTCCAATTGTATACGCTGCAAATGCAACAGGCATTGATGCAACTGCTGAACGAGTTTCTTTGCCACCAAAGCCACCGCCAATTCGTTTGGTTCGAACTGTGATACGATTTGTCGGAATATTCAAAAGTTGTGCAACTCGTTTTTGAACAGCACCTGGTTGTTGAGTTGAAGCAAATATCTCCAACTCATCGCCATCTTTTGGAACGGCAATCGCTGCTTGTGTTTCAAGATAGAAATGTTCTTGACCGCCAATTCGAAATTCATCATTGAGGGTTTGATCAGCGATTTTAAAAGCATTTTCAACATCTCCATGAGTCAACACATTTGAATGGTCAGAAAAGAAAGATTTATGTTTGATTGCATCTTCGATTGTTACAATAACCGGAAAAAGGTCTTCGTAAACAACTTTTACAAGTCTTGCAGCTCTTCTTGCAATCATTTTATTATCAGCCACAATTGCCCCTAAAGCTTGTCCTTGACTCGTAACAATTTCACTGATAAAAAGTTCTTCATCATTAATAAGTGGCCCAATTTGATTCTGTTGTTTTGGCAAATCTTTAGCTGACAAAAATGCATGCACCCCAAACTGATTCAAAGCTTCCGTTGCATCGATTGAAATAATCTTTGCATGTGCTTTCTCACTTAATACTAATGCAAGATAAAGTTCACCCTCGAATTTTGGGATGTCATCGCAATAAACCGCTTCACCTGTTGCATGTTTGAAAGCTGAAGAGTGAACTTTTGGTCGGTAGATTGGATCAATAGCTGGTTGATTAGTTGACACTTTCTAAAATGTTGGGTGTAAAAGTTCATTCAAGAAAGAAATTTAAATCATCTGACAATTCTCACCTCAAACAATTGAGAACTTTTTGGCAGAAGAGTATGAAAAGTTCTCGCACCACTTTTTTCACGTTCATCGATTAAACTGAATTGATTTGTCTTCTCTAATTCCTGGCTGATTGCCAAGAACATTTTGAAGAACAAACTCAGAGTTAAGGAGCGGCGATAACGAATCATTCCACCAGGTGCATCAGATGACAATTGAACTTCTTCTATCAAACTTTTATTGGCGATTTCAATTAAGCTTCGATCCCAAGTTTTGCCTTTGACTGCGTTTGACGTTTTTGAAGCTAAGATAGTTGTTGCAGCCATGCCACCAAAGGCAAGTTCCATCTTATCGATGATATTCGTTTCTTCCTTGAAAACGACATTAAATGCTGCGTTGACAATTGCAATGTCATCATCTCGACGTTTCGCTTGTTTGTATGCCAAAAAGTATTGATTTTTAAATGTTCTTGGAAGGGATATTGAAATTAGAACTTCAGAATCTTTGATGATGTTTTTTCGATATCCTGTGAAGAAATCTTGTCTCATTTTAATTGTTTTCCTTCCAAAGTCGAAGCTTTCAACTTCAAGTCTAAGAATAAGAAAAGAAAGCTTAAGAAAAATTAGCTTAAATATAAAAAATTTCCGAGATTGTCTTACTCAATACCAGCAGCAGCAAAAATTGGATTCAAATCAGAAATCGGAGATGCTGTCATAATATTTCCACCAACCGAAGCTACATTGCGAACTTGTTGTCCACCAAACCAGTGAAGCATCTCAAGAATCGCTTTAAAGAGTCGAGTTTCATGTTCAACTCTAATTTCAATTTCTTGTTTAAGAACAGTTTCCAATTCTGTTAAAGTCACTGCTGATCCCACTTTTATTCCTTTTTCGTTAACTTCTATTCTTGTTAACTCGTCAATTTGTAATGGACTTGCGAATAATTTATAATCCAAATTCTTTGATTTAATTTCAATTCCAACTTCAGTGTTGCCAACTACAATCTTCGCATCGTTATGTGCCTTCTTAAATTCTAAAAGTTGCTTCAAACTTGTTGGTCTGAACCAGACCACATTTCTGTCATTTGTAAATTTCAACGTTTGTTGATCATAAATGTCACTCAACTTTAACTCGGGCGGAAAAATTGGTTCTTGTGATGGATCATAAGATGCAAAATGATTCGGTTCATATAATTTGTTTTCGACTTCAACTCCACATTCATTTCCGTTTAATAATTTGCAACATTTATCTCCCATTCCACATTCATAATCAGCAGTGAATGTTCGAAATCCTTCAATTATTGGTCTGTAGCCAGTACATCTACAAAGATTGCCTTGCAATGTTGCTTCCAAATCTTTCATGTTCGGCTTTGGAGTGCTTCTGAGTAAGGCATACATTGACATAACAATTCCAGGAGTACAGAAACCACATTGCGATCCATGAGCTTTAGAAATTCTTTCTTGAACTGGATGCAGTCGTGTTCTCGTACTGCCTATGCCTTCTACGGTTGTCACTGCAAGTCCATGTACGCTGCAAATTGGAGTCAAACATGCATTGACAGCTAAATGCTTCAATGTTTTTGTTTTGCGATCATATCTTGATAACATCACCGTACATGCACCACACCCACCTTCATCACATCCTAACTTCGTGCCACAAAGACGAAGTTTCTCGCGTAAATATCGAAGAAGCGTGTAATCTGGGTCAGGTTCATTATCAGATATCTGAATATAATTAAGAGATAATAAATCATTGTTTTTAATTTAAACTGTTAGAAAAATTTCGAAGAAGGATTTGAAATATCCAGATTAGAATTAAGTAATTTTGTTATGGCAAATTTAGATAAACAATGTTCATCACATGACATGAAATGTCATAATATATCAAACAAATATATATTTGAAATCTTGTTTTATAAATCATGTAAATCATCAACATCTCAAATTTACACGTAAGTAAATAAGCAGAAAACATTCGAACTTTCTAATTGTCTAAGTTTTGAATCGTCAAATATTTATTTGATAATCAACTTTTATCAATTAAAATGTAGATTTAATAAAACAGTAGCAGAATTCCTATTTGTAAATAATGAATCTAAAATTTCATTTAAATCTTCTTTTAAATTATCTATAATTGATTAAACTCACTTTCTTGCCATTCACGAAAAATGTCAATGGAATTTTCTCACACGTGGCCATCTTTAAATAATAACTTTTATTAATTAAGTAGATATTTGCCTTTTGCTTTTCTTAATTACAACTTATTTAAATTTTCGTGACGAACGTGTTTTAAGTAAAATTTTTCGTCCTCACTGTTCGACGAACACAATTAAACTGACTTCAATGTTTAAAAAAACTAAAAAAAAGTCAAAAACAAATTGTTGATGTGATACTTTATGGAGTCAAACATTCATTGTCGCGTAAACTGAAAGATTGAAATTCTTAATGTGTGTTAGTATTTTAAGTGAAAGCGAATTTTCAATTAATTCTGTATCTATTTTAAGTAAACATTGTTGACAATTTTTATTCCCATAAATAAAAATAGATTTCCATTCAGCATTTCCGTTCATTACTAAACTCATCTTATTTTAATTTTCATTTACAAGACGTCTTTTTCAGATTTTTTGTACAATTTTTATTTCTTCAACCGACTAATTTCGACTCATCTTCAGGAGATTCTAAAAAAGCAATTTATGTGAATATCAACACAAAAATGAACTAAAATCTCAAACATTGTCTGTAATTCAAAATAAATGATAAAAATTTTATTAATAAATAATTAAAAAAGTTAACTGGGAAATTAGGATGGCATTACTAAATGCTAAAAATAATTTAAATTAAAAATAATATTTAATTCAATTAAACCTTTATTTGATTTATGAAATTGCTTGTACAGATTTTCTTTTAAAACAAGCTTTTCATAGAAACTTTGCTTTAGCTAATTGCATTCGTAGTTATCCAATCGGCATAACTTCCAACTCGTGTGTAGACGTTGGGGTATCCCTTCTCACATCCAACATCTGCTCCATAAGATACAATCCCAATTTGAATCTTGCCATTCAAAGAATGTGGATAACTTATAGTCACGGGACCACCAGAATCACCTTGACAAGCTCCAACTCCTTCATGTTATCAAAAGAAAAGAAATAAATAAAAAGATAAGAAAAAGATAAATTGAGTTCAATTACCTCCAGTTGTGTCGACACACATTTGATGTTCATCAACATCCCAAGTAAATTTACACTGTAATTGAAAACCATAAAAATTTAGTCTGATGTCAATTCTTATCTTCAGAAAGAAAAAGAAAAATGAAGAGTTGCAATATGAAAGTAAATTCCAAATCGTTTCAAAATGAAAAACTTTTTCCACTTAATGTAAAGCTCTGAAATGTAATGATCTCAAGTTACCTGTACATTGGTAATCACAATATTGTAGGCACATTTCATATCCATTGAAATGTCAGTTGACCTATCGCTGACCCTTCCAAACCCACATGTAGTTGCTATTACATTTGCATAAAAATCTCCATTATCGTGCAGTGAATATACAAGCAAATCCTCAACTTTGAATGTAAAAAAATAATTAAATTTAACTTTAAGTGTCGAACTTTAAATATTCGCCTAACATTTAATAACTTCGTTTAAGTTTGTCTTTAAAAGTGCAATGTCATTTGCCAGCGTAATATCGTTATACTCTTCATGAATTTTAGCCGAAAGCATTGGACTTCTCCAAGTATATCCAACATCTAAGCTATAAATCATGTAAACGGTTACAGTTGGTTGATCATATACGCAATGGGCAGCCTGAATATTTGATCACATTTAATGATTATTAAATTACAATTTGATGAATTTTCTTCACTCACTGATAAAACCCAATCTCTCTTAATCATCGAACCACCGCAAAGATATCCATCACCAATAAGCAAAAATATTTGATAATTAACTGCTCCTGGTGTAGCTTTAAATCCTTTCACTATTCGAGGGTTGAATTTCTTAAGCAACACACTTGCCTTGCTCCCGTTTGTTTTTGCTATATGATTAACTGCTTTTGCATTTTGTGGGGCAGTCCAAATATTTTTCAGATCTTCTTCTTTGAAATCCAATGGATGCCATGCTTCAGCATAGAAGAATATCACAAGGAATGTCAGCACAGTTAAACAATTCATCAGTAGACCGTTGAAAGAAAACTAGTAGCTTGTAAGCCTAAAGCAACAAATTTATATAAAGGACTCCAAAACATGAGTTTGAAATAATATTTTTATTATAATATCGTGCTGGTTTAAAATGTTTTCAAGTGAAACTAAATGTCATCATGACAAGTTAGAGGTTTTGAAGCTTTTCCTTTCAAACTATTTCGTAATATTTAATAATTAAATATCTAAAATAAAAACTTTTATATTTTAAGCCATTATTTTTTATTTATTTTTCATATTTTTAATTTTGCAACACAAATTGATTAAATATTTTTCATCATAACTTGATTAATTAAATTTGAAAATTTTCATCTCATCCAATCCAAGCTATCAAATAATTTCTTCTTTTCTTTTAATACCATCTTCATGTCATCATTCCAGTTCCATCATTAATATAAGCAAATTTATTTTATTTTCCACCTGATCCTGGCAAAGACTGCAAAAGTTCAGCAAGGAAGCCATCAGGATCTTCAATCTCACCGAGAAGTCCTGAAATATAAATAAAAGAAATTAGAATAAAGAAAATATGCAAAGTTAACAATTTAACTCACCAGCAACATCACAAAATTCAGCAAATGAAGTGCATGGCAAAAACTCTTCTCGGAAGTTTTCCAAAGTTGAAACTGCTGATTTCATCATCGCTTCGTCGTTTTTTCTAATAAATCCAAATAACGAAACTGGCCAATCTTCATCTTTTGGATTAACAACTTTAGAGAAATATTGTTGATAAATTATCTCAACAAGTGCAAATAGCATCAATCCTGGTTTGTAGATTCCATATTCCTTCACATCTTTGTCACCAACTCCATTCAATGCTTTACATGTTGACGACGGATACAAATGACGAATGTGGTAAGTAACCAATAAACGCTTAAGAAATTTAATTTTATTCCTTGTCCACATTTCTGGTGTATGGAGAACAATGCTAAGGACAATTTGATATGTCGGTCCATCAACTTCGTAAGACGACTCAAACCATTTTTCTGACAATGGCTGATTCAAAAAAGCTGTCAAACTCTTCTCTTCTCTGATGTACGATCGAGTTGAAAGTGAGAGATAAAGCGCAAAGAACATCAAGTAAGGAACAAGATGCATGTTAGATTGTGGGCCACCTGAGAATAAGAAATTAATTAATTGCAGGCTTTCATTACTTCTTATTCTGCTTTTTTACTTACCGCCACCACAGTCATCGTGGAAGGTTTTTTCATGAGCAAATCTCAACAAAAGCAACTTCAAATCATGAATTCCACTTGTAAATGTAATTTCAATGCGTTGTGTGCTATCTTGCATGTATCCATTATGACGTCCCTTTAAAAAATTAAATTTTAATAGAGCTAGGTAGTTGGTGGAAATTTACCGACTTTTTAGGAATTCAAATGATTCAAGAAGTGAGCATGTCACTTTCTACGATTTAAATCATTTCTTTAAAATAAATAAAAACTCACCATGCAGGCTGAAAATGCTGTTTCACTGACATCAGGACCCCATAATGGCAAAAGTCCATTACATTTTGTGTTTGCATTTTGAAGACTTGCACTTTCCCATTCATCACGACCTCGTGACATTCGAATTGCACTCATGTGACAATCGACGTGAACAACGTTAAAATGAGTGACAGAAGTATATCCCATAGTTTTCCTTGATTTTTGTTCATATTCCTCTAAAGGACAACGTTTTGTAAAGGTGTAAATTCCAATGACACGGTTTGGTTGACATGCGTAGCCTTCACGACAAATAAAGCAAGTCAATCCAGTTTCTTCAGCCAATTTATCCATTTCTTGAAGAACTTGTTCCTTAGCTGTTACTTGACCTTTTTCATTTGTTCTCATCCCCATAGCGTTTAACTGTTTCTCACGTGTTGCCATTGCTAAACGTTTCTTTTCCGCACGTGTTGAATCGCGATATTCTTGAACCGTTTTTGCTGTGGCTGGTTCTGAACTTAAAGCTTCGAGAAGGTTTTCCGCTAAACTTCCAACATGTTCATCAGATGAAACTTGTTCAAGTTGATGAACGATTGGGATAAGATCCTTAGCAACAACAAGCTGCGTTTTCTCATGTTTCGAAGCTAACCCACTTAAGAATTGAAGAATATATTTGAGAGAAGGTTTGGAGATGAATAATTTGAGTTCATCTGAGTCCAATGATGAAGCGAAAGGAAGAAGGATCAAACGATTTGATGGCGCATATTTGACAATGTAATCGACTGCTTTATCGACAATTCCCAATCCCATGATGTAATCTTTTAAAATTCCTCCAATTGAATTACGTTCAATGGCTGAACAAAGAATGCAAAACAATTCAAGTTGAAATTCTTCTTCAGCTGTTCGCTCAACATCAAATTTCTCAAAATCGAAGCAAGACTTAAAATGATCACATAATAAAGCCATTTTGATGTCATTTCCATAAACAAGCGCTGCAACAACTCTAATTAAGCAACGAAGAACGTGAGGATTGTTTCTGACATTAGCATGATTTGTACATGACAAAAGAGCTTCAATATACTCGGGACCACCAAAAGTCAATGAGAATTGCAAGAAGGAGTCCAAAGAATCGGAAGCTGCTTTTGCCAAAATCGTTTCCATAATCTCCAAAAGTTGTTCAGTTACTGTCGACATTTGTGGATCATTTTCTTGTACTTGATGTTGAAGACAAAGATGAAGAACCTTCAATAAAGTAGAAATTGCACCAAGTTCTGGTTGACAAAATTCTTCGCGACATTTCTTCACTTTCACGCACATGAGAAATAGTTTAAGAAGTGTTTGAAGGAATTGTTTCGATTTGCTCACATTTTGAAGATAACCCATTCGATCTAACATGACTTTAAGTCCACCACAGTCAGCAACAACATTAACCATTCGATAAGTTTGTTCATTATCTTCTTCTTGTGCACTTGTTTGCTTCAAGCTTTCAACAAATTCTTCTGTCGCATCACCAGACAATCCTCGAATTCGATAAATGATTCTCATTGTGTCACGTTCACCACCACCAGCTAACCAAACCTTCTTGTAAACTTCCTTAACTGGCAAATCGAGACTGATGATCTTATTATGAACTAAAAGTTCCATTCCATTGTCATCTTCCAGCATCGCCATAATTTCACAATCGAAGCAAATTTTATTCTTCACATCACGCATTAATGGGCCGAGACCAGCTTCTGACGATGGATAAGGATTACCAAGCATTCTTCCTTGTATAAATTCTTCTTGCAGCTGATCTTTCTCAAGATTCAAGAAGAACTCATCAATGTCTGAATCTTCTGAATGAATTGTTGAACATAAACGTTCAAACATGAACAAAGGCGTCTTTAATTCATTTGCCGGAGTATTACGAACAATGTCAATGCAAATTGCCATAAAAGCAGCAGTTTCTTCTTCTGTTCCACTCGTCAACTCTTCCAATAAGTTCATCAAACTCTTCTGCGCTTCATCAATCATGCACGTTCGTTGCACCACCAATTTCCTTAAATTCAGGTAACTTTGAATGATGCTTTGCAAGACAAGACCTTTGAAAGCTTTTCGTATTTGCGGATTGTCTAAGAACATTGAAATAAGATCGACGTACTGCTTCAAAGCATATCCTTGTCCCAAATCAGTTGATAATGATGTCGTTTCTTCAAGCTTGTAAATCTTCTCGAACTCAAAATTCAAGAGATCAGCAATATCAGTGATGACGTGATTCAAAGCCAAATACTGACGATAAGGTGGTTCCTGCGCTAATTGCTTGTAAAGATCAATAAATTCAGCACTTGCTTCACCAGCTTCGCCAATGTACTTCAAGAAGCATGTAAGCAAATTCAATAAATGAAGTTTACGTTCATGTGTTGTCATCCAAGATGTGACAAGAGCACAAGCATTGAAACGAACAAGTCGCGATGTTGAATGGAACAAAATGCTTGGCAAATAACTTGGAATCAATTTCAGTGGTTGACTCTTTACTCGTTTCTTGATTGTTTTCAAATGCCAGCGATGACCGAATTTCTCCATTAAATAAATGTTTCGTGTCTGTTGACGTTTTTCTTCCATCACAGCAATGAAAGTGTCTGGTTTTGGTTTTGTTGCGTCAATTGGTAATGAAGTTGAAACATTCGGAGATTGACGAGCTTTCCAAGCTTCAAATGAATGATTTGGATCACCTTCCAACCATTTATTAGGATTGATAGAAATTCCATCGGATATTTTAATTGTGCTGAGTTCAGCTGATGTCTTTCCTTTGTTCGTTTTACTGGTTGGTGCTGGTGGATTGCACATGAAGTGAATAACACGCAAGCACGGTTGAATGACTGCTGTTGCAGGTCCACGAACGTCTTTACTCGCTCTCAGGAATAAATTGATGATTGGTTTTAATTTCATCTGCCAACATGAATCTTCTTGCAATGCCATTGCTTCCAACAAAGCCATTTCATGACGAACAGCTTGATCGAGATTCACAAATGACACGCTGCCATCCAAAGCTGTTATCACTCTCTGCGTTAAAACGTTGCATAACTTTTCTGTTGGTTCTGGAAGATCACGAGTAAGAAGGCAAAGTAAAGATCGAACTTCTTCTTGAATCTTTTGATCAGTTCCATTTCTTAAGCTGTTAAATGCAAGTTCTTCAATCAATCCTTCTTGACACAACAACTCACGACATTGCATTTGTGTTGCCATTCCTTTCAATAACGACAATGTTTGTTCGATCGATGACAATGCACAACCATAACATTTGCTATGAGCTATCGAATCATTAGCATCAATGGTAGGAATAGTTGGCGTCATTGGAGCTGATGATGGATCCATTTGACTTCGATCATATGCAACCAATTCACGACGACAAGCTTGAATTTTTTGGACAATTTTAGTTAAATCATCAAAGTGAGTTCGTCCTTCATTGCAATATTTCTTCTCCATTTGTTGAACAATCTTATTGATGTGAAGTGAATTGGAAACATTTCCAACAATCAAATCCGTGCTTGATCCACTTCCCTCAGCAATTTTCGGAATCAAAAGTTCTAAAGATTGACGGACATTGACAATTTCACGATAAGACTTGTCAGCTTTCTCCAGTAAGTTGTTGATTGTTTGAACAGTTTTCGAGCGATCATCATCAGATTCAACAGGATCAACGGCGCATGTTGGACGACCATAAATGCTGTAGTCAAACTTTGCATACTTACAAAATCCACATGAATGACACAAAAATGGATCTTTTTCGTCGTAATGAATTGCGCGACCTGTTGAAATGAATAATTTAATTAATAATTAATTTACATAAATCAGACATCGAAAGTGATATTAAAATTAGAACCGGTTGGAACCAATCGAAAAATTCCATCTAGTTCCGATCCCTGAAATAAATTTAAAACTCACATTTGTGACATTGGAAAACATGTTCACCACAATTGTTACAAACTCCAGGATTAGCTGGCACTGTCGCACTACATCGTGGACATTGTAAGCTCTCCGGCATACTTGTGACAGTTTCATAAAAGTCATCATACTCAAACATCAAATTTGACGCCGTTATTGGCAATGAAAGTTCAATTTTCACCTAGATAGGAATGAAAAATTATTCTAACATTCAAAATTAAATAAATTAGCTTACATCAGTTTGTCCTGATTGCAATGTTACTGTTTTTGCTTTATGCCACATTGATGGACGATTTTTCAACTCAACAACAGCTTGAACATTTCTGCTATTATAATAAATGTTAATTGTTCGAACCATTTTTGTTCTCTTCAAGTCACCAATTCGAAGAATGATTTTTGAAATGACATGCGAGTTCACCAGTTTAACGATGTTACAATTCATGGTGAATTTTGAGTCCATTTTGATTGATGTGAGTTTAATTATTGACATCGATTGATCGATGTTGTTGCATACGAGGCAAGGTTCGGATTCTAAGTAGAATCCATCAAGTTCCAACACTTGATTCAAGACAGTGTACAAAGCAGCTGATGGATGTTTGGCAACAAGTTCATTTTGTTCTCTTAAAACTTTAACAGCTTTCGTGATCTTATCCGGCAAAGTATGAACAGCTGACTTTGTGTTTAATGTGAAGAATCCAATTAGATCGACAAATTGTGGTGCGCGCTTGCCATAAGCAGGAAGTAATGGCCACAAACCCCACAGCGATTGAAGAAGTTTACTTTTATTCGCTTCATTACTGTTATCATAAAAAGCATAAATCAATCCATGAGCCAACCAACGAATGTTAATTGCATTTGTTTCCAATAAAAAGGTTTTAATGAAAAGTGTAAGATTTGAAATGTGAACTTGATTGAAGATTTGTTGAACCAATAAATTGCAATTTGCTGGATCAAACTTTGATTCATTTCCTGAACTATCCATTTCTTCGCTTTTGTCTCGATCTTTTCGATCCTTTGACGATTGTTTGACTTGTGTTCCTGTCATTGAAGGTTCCTGAATTGTCGGCTGTGATGGCGTCGTCGACGTTGGATTGACACAGACAACTGCTGCTTGAAGAAGTTGAAGAATAATCGTCGAGATTTGTTCATGATCAAATTGATGGCAACTCAAACTCAAAAGTGTTGAAAGAATGTCAGTGTTGAGTAGACAAAATCTTTGCCAATTGCCAGTACGAGCTGAAGCAATCTCATAACATGACTTCAAATGATCAATCAACGATACAAGACTCTGATAAGACAATCCAGGACAATTGACAGATGTCAGCTTTATAATTGCTTTCATATGTTCATTCAACGAGTGAAGATCGCGCAACTTTCGATAACGTTCTTTGTTTCCACACATATAAAGCAAAAGTTTTCTCACTTGACGACGTAAAACTGGCGAATTCATGTGCATCATGTACTCGCAAAGTGTGAACGTCATGTGAGCTGAATCATATGAATGTTGCTGTTGTTGTTGTTGCTGCTGTTGTTGCGATTGATTTGAACTTGTCAATTTAAGAATTTGGTATGGTAATCGAACTGCCATTTCTGTCAACACTTGTGGATAAAGTTCAAAGATGTCAGCTAAGCCTTTGATGTATTGGCGAGCGAAAAATGGTTGCATATCAGGAACAGGTCCATAAATTGTCGGTTTCAAGAGTGTATTTGTAACAGCTCCACCTGATGATGTGATAATTGCGCCATTTGTTCCACTTTGCGATGAATTGTTTGCGTCATTTGATAAATTATTTTGACGCCAATAAGGAAGAAAAGATTCCAAAAGTGTTAAGCAATAAACAATCGCGCCATTTTTCATCAGATGATTTGCAGTTGCTGATGCGACAAATTGAATATTTTCAACTGTTGATGTTGAAGCTGTCGAGCTTGATGCAGCTGATTTTGATGATGACAAAGTTTTAATTTTTCCCATTAAAATGCCAACAAAACGAAGAATAATTAATTGAACTTCAGATTTGTCTGATCGTGTTGAAAGATCGACAGCTTGAGTTGGTGGATTCATTGCTAACTTCTCAACACATAAACAAAGAAGTTTCGTCATGATGTTCTTTTCATGTTCTTGTGTTCCATCAAGATCTGTCGTTAACATTAGAATCACTTGCATAAATGGAATCACTTGACGTCCATTAATATTCTCAAGTGAACTGAAATTATCAATTAAAGTGTCGAGAATGACAATCCGTAAATGATGTAACTTTGATGAGTCTTGTTCAGCAATCACGTCTTCTTCATCTTTTACAGCTTCCAATTTTCCACACGATGAAACTTTTGGTGGTGAGTTTGTTGACGATGTCGGCATTTGTTCTTCATAAGTTGAACTTCTTCCTGAAATGCCACCAATGGACTCAGCGCCACTTCCATCAGAACCATTTCCACTACCACCATCACCAGCATTGTCCATCAATTGTTCAGCACTTGGTGATGTCGTTAAAATTTGTCTTTGATTGCCAACTTCACGAGAACCATCAGTAGCTGCATTTGAAGCTGCTTCATCGTCATCATCTGATCCACCAGCTGAATTGTTAACACGTGATGATGATGATTGGTTTGGAGCAACAACTGCGCCACCCAAATCTATTCCAGCTGCTGCTGCTACAGCTTGGAAAGTTTGATTACCACGCAATCGATTAGCGAGACCTTGAAATGCTTGAATGTCTCCGTCATATTCTTGTAAATACAACTCAAGTGCAAACTCCATTAAAGCTTCTCCATGAACATCACGAACTGCACCAGCAGCACCTCCACCACCAGCCATTCCTAAAAGTGCTTCCAATGATGACTCTACAAGTTGCTCACGATTCTCACCAGAAGCAATTCCACCGCCTCCACCAGCGGCAATCAAACCCAAAGGTTCAATCAAATCAACGTCTTGAATTCCACTGCCACCGCTTGCAACATCTTCAGCAATTATCTGAGTTGTTGGCATTGATTGTGGTGTTGGCGTTTGACAACTTGGCGGTGTCACAGTTGACTCAATCAAAACTTTTCTTTGTCGTTTCAATTTTGGCCGTAATAATCTGATAATCGCATGTTTAGCACTGTGACTTACTTGCGGATCCTTATCGAGTAAAAGTTCAACCATAAACTTCACCATTTGTTCAATTAACGAACTGTCAGTGTAAATGAAAGCGTAAAGAATCTCGATGAGTGATTGAATTGTCGCTTCTTTGTGTGTTAAACCATAATGAACAATCGACTCATCGTAACTTGATGAAATTCGATGAAGTTCTTTGACAAGACTCATCAACGCTGTCACAATCGGATAATTATTTTCCTGACAAATCTTCGTCAATTGTTGTGGTCTTTGAATGGCGATGCTTCGTACCATTAACACCAAACGATAAAAACCTTCGGGATCGACGTTCTTAAAGTTAGAAACTGTCAACATATTTTGAAGTTCTTTGTTGATGTCGTTGAGAATTTCACGATCTTTGTATTGATGGTATTGACTTTTAGTTGGATGTAGAATAGCGAGAACTGATCGTGATAGTTGTTGAACAATTCCTGGGGTTGGAAGAAGAATCAACGACGTCGTTACATCAATTGCTTGTTGTTTTAAGCTCATATCGACAGATGATCCACCAAGAAGATAAAAACCATTGTCAATGACATCCAAAACACTCGTCACCATCTTATCAAGTGCTGTTATCGTAAATGGATTATTTTGTGCTTCTTCAGTCTCATTTGGAGAAATTAAAGCTTGCGATGTGGTTGCTGCGGTTGTTGTTGTTGTCGTCGTTGCTCCAATTGTTGTGTCATCAAAAATCTCGTCAGGCCATCCAAACGAATCTTTTGTCTTGCCATAAATCTTTATCGAATCAAGCATCGTAACAAATTCTGCATCTTGTGATGGTGAAAAATGAATATTCAACTTCTTATCAGCTTGTAAACTTTCTTCGCGTGTCAATGGAACAGCAAACCATCGTGAACGTGTACAAATTGTTGGAATTTTTCGTCCAAGAATTGTTACAGCTGTTGGACCACGCGACACGTCTTGAGTTCCAATCAAAAAGCGAATTCCTGTGATGACCATGTTGACATCTTTATTAACAACTTCAAGCGTAAAGCCATTGAATCTTGTCGATGCAACATAAAGTCCAGTCGAGTTTAATCGATGTTGCAATTGTTGAACGTTGTAAATTTCAAGTAAATCATTTCCACCGAACTCAACGTCAGTTAAATTTGTGCAATGTTCAAAGAAATCAATTGGAAATGACGGAACAATTGCACCAGAAGAACTTGATTGTTGAACTTTCTGTTGTTGCTTAACGACCGAACTTTTCTTCATTTTCTTCTTTCCACTTCCACGATCTTTCATTATACCCGAATTATAATAATTTCCAATTGGTTGAACTTCCGGTGAAAGCCAATAATTTGTCGTCTCATTATTTGCTGCATAAATTCTTAAACTTCCATCTTCGCAAAGAAGAATCAAAGTTGTCTTTTCAACGCCACTAACTTGATGACGTATCGCGACCATGTCCATGATCTTCGCTTTAGGATTTTGTGCTTTGATCTCTTGCACTAAATAACCATCAGGTTTCAGCATGAAGATCACGGGATTGTTTGAGTTTTGCATCATTGAACAGACAAGACCAGGATGGCCTTGAATCTCCATCCATTGACACAAAGGCGATTGCGTTCCATTTGAGCTTCCTTTCGAGAAAACTTTCGATGAATGCAGAAGATTTATGACGCATTTAACACCTTGATTGACATCAACTAACGGCGCCATGAAACTCTTTCCCATAGCGAAGCTAAAGAAGAGAATTTGAAGTGTGTGCGAGTAATAAATTGAAACGCCACCGCCAAGAATTTGTCCATTGACGTCTCGAATGTAAGAATGGTCAAGTTCGAGTGTATTTGTGACGTAGAACGCTCCATGAGCTGCAAGACTCTCATCAGTTAAAGGTTGTGTGTAAATATATCCAAGTGATGACATGATAAGCATAAAATATGAACCTTCTTGATTCACAAAGCAAACATCGCGAATGTCGCCAGATGGAACAACAAAATTGTAGATTGGCGACACCGTGTCTTCAGCCAGATCGTAAATCTTCACATATTCAGCTGTCACTAAAGCAAGTTTTGTTTGCGATCCCGGCAGCCAAATAACGCGTCGCAAATAATTTCCATTGTCGATGTGAAGTGTCAACACGATGTGTTCACTGACAGTTCCATTTGCTGTGAATGTTAAAACGTGACATTCACGAAGACCACAAACAGCAAGAAAATCTTCATTTGCTGGATTTGCAACGAGTGACAACACCATGCAAGTGATTGGAACTGATGACA
Organism: Clunio marinus; assembly: GCA_900005825.1. Taxonomy (NCBI): domain Eukaryota; kingdom Metazoa; phylum Arthropoda; class Insecta; order Diptera; family Chironomidae; genus Clunio; species Clunio marinus. The sequence continues at coordinate 803,187 of CVRI01000021.1, read as the reverse complement.
ATCTCGTTAATGTGAGCTTCTTCTTTGCAGCGTCAGCTTGTTTCAACAAAGCTGACAATTGAAGAATTGTGACTTTTCCCTTCTCATGCGAAACTGCAAGATGTTGACGTTTTCCTTGTGGTGATGCTAAGCAGCATAAAGCAACACGACGAATGAGATTTGCTGATAAAAGTTGACGAATTATGTGTCCTTGATCACCAGAATAATTCATCCGAACATTCTCAAAAGCGCCTTCTTGTGATCCAAGCGTCGCAATCATTATTTGTTCACTATAACTGAAAGCTTTCTCGGGTTGGTGTAAACGATCCAAAGCATTCTTTGCACGTAAATGACAACCAACAGTTGAGAATTTCGCACAATTCTCTTTAACAATTGGCATGAGACTTGAACAAAAGTTCAACAAACATTTTAAAACATTTCGCCACATTTCTTGATTACTTAATTGATCTTTTGATCCGTCAATGACCTTTGCAAAGACTTGCTTGTGACTGATGAGATTATTGAAGAATTCATTGTTTGGATATGTCGCTGGAGTTGTTGATGTCACTGCTGATGATGATGTTTGACGTTTAAGTGAGCTCACTAAAATTTCTCCATGATTATCAATCGTTGAAATGTTACTTGCTGCTGCTGATGACGAATTATCAAGAAGACTCATCGCTTGACACGATCCATCTTCCTTCGCTCCACAATCACAATAGAAATTTCCAAACTTTGCATAACAAACGTCATGATTCTTGTGACAAACACGAGCACAAACTGAACAGCATCCTTTATCATCAACCATCTTGCAAGTGTAGCACCAATACCAATGTTGGTTCATGAAGTTCTTCTGCGTGATTGTAAATGTGCAAAGTTTACTGTTAGAAGCATCTTCATCAGAATCGTCAGCTGCTTCAGAATCATCTTCAACACTCGTTGCAACATTACCAGAAGAAGATGATGAAGTGCCAGCTGATGGATCATTTGCGATAATATCTTCAATATCAAACGTGATGTCATCTTCCCAAGCTGTTGAAATAGGACGTTGTTGACCATTCAAACCAATCAGCAAATCACTGAGATATTTCAACAAAGAAGTTGCATTTTCAAGTTGAATCTTTGCAGCGACATTTGCATTTGTGTTGAAGACAATTGCTTGGTTTTTGTTGCTGTATTTATCAAGAACGCGATTTTTGCATATTTCCAGCCATTCAACTGCTGAAGTGAATAAAATTGAATGTCCACGTCCTTGATCAGCGTCAGCTAAAGTAATCATAACTTGAAGTAACGATGTAAAGTCACTTAAAACTGATTCAGGAACCATCGAAGTTGTTAATAAATTATTTCCCAGTTGAACCATCGCTTGAAATAATCCTTGCGAAACAGCTGACGATACTCGATTTTCAGCGACGAGATATTTGGTGAGTGTCTGAAGAAGTTTTCCGTTATTCTCGTTTGTTTCTGGTGCACCACCAATCGCTTGATCGTTTGTTGTCGATGTTAACGCAACTGGCGTCCAAATAACTGAAGGCAATCCACCAACTCGACTACATTCTTCATCAACTTCCATAGCTTCAGCCGTTTCAACAACTGAACGATTCTTATCAATTGGAAGTGACGGTGCAGCTGATGATTGCGTGCCGCCAAGATTTGTTGGCGTTGGAACATTACTCGAGTTTGCACTTGAAACTGCGCCTTCAACTGACAATCCTTTCGGTCCCAGAAGAATGTGACTCAACCAATTACGAAGACGAACATTGTCAACTGCTCCCAACTCACCTAATGAACTGCAAACTTCATCAATTGAAAACGACGAATCCATGTTTTCGGATATTTGAAAGAGTTTCTCAAAGAATTTCAACACTCGATGACTGTATTGTTGTGATAAATTCGTTCCAGTGAATGACAAGAGAATGTTCACTAAACTTCCACTTTTTGTCTCGTAAAAGAATTCACGCATCGCTTTCAATCCATTTGATTTCTCCATGACATTCTCCCAGAATCGAATAATGTCATGAACAATTGATTCGTCAACATTTATCGACTTTCCAGCATTTGTCACATTCAATTCGCAATACTCGATAAGAATTGAATAGCTGTGAGTGAGTAAATGACGATAAGCAAGCAATTGATAAACTTCTGAACTTGTGTCGCATATCAATAAAGTTTCTAAGCATTTGTTGAGTGAATCGTAAAGATATTCAGTTCGAAGATCGAAAAGCATCGGAACGAGAAGATCCAACGCACGATTATCAAGTTTTGTATCGTCGTAATTCGGTAGAATGTAATTAATCCAATTAATAACACTTCGAATGACACTTTTCAATGATAAAAGCATTGAATAATTTTGATGACGATAAATTTCTGCAAGATGCGCTTCAACAATGTTCAAAGTTCCTTGTTCTGGGTGATTGTTTGTCGATTCTTCACTTAAATTCAGTGGACGTTTCCATTCAATCGTCAACACTTCTTTATCAGCTGATTGTATAGAAAGAACGAGATTTTGTGCTAAATCACATGACAAGCTGCTTTTTGTACCCGAAATTGCAATGATCGAGTCGATGATCTTTTGTGGCGTTTGTCCACTTAGATTTTGTGTCATTGTTTTGTTAAAAACATTCATCAGAATCTCTGCTGTTTGCACCAACTTCTCAATCAGCGTCTTGCACAAACTTTCATCAATTATTCGTGTTGGTGGCGTGTCATTGGACGCTTCGTCATTCTTTCCAGCTTCACCATTTGCCACTAATGTCTGATAATTATAAAGATGCGACATTAAACTGTCAAGAAGAATAATTTTTGATAAACGTGGCGACTCTGTGAAAAGAAAAAAATTGTAAAAATTAAACTTCTCATAATTAAATTTTACTTACGACTTTGAAAAGATTGCAGAAAAGATTCCAATCCAAACTTTGCAAGTGTTAAAATGTGATTACAATCATTAAGTTTCTCTGTTAAATTAAACCACATTGTCTCGGCAGCTTGCGTGTACATTCCTTGTCGAATGAGACAATCAACAATCAAGTTATGTGAATGAACATTGCTGGAAACTGGCTTCAAACATCTGGTTGACCATAATAATGTGTGAAGATTTACTTGTTTGTCATCAAGTCCAATTAAATTCTCAACATGTGAAGTTGAAGGTGGCAATCCGAGTAAAAGTTTCCACGCTAAACTGAAGCAATAATAAATCGAGAATTGAGAATGATGTGGAATTTTTCCTGTGCTCATGTCAGTGATGTTTAAAATGCTGACAAGAGAATCAATCAGCAATGGATATTTGACCTTATCAGGTGTGCATAAAATAAAGTTCCATGCAAGTCCATCAAGCTTAAATTCATTTTGTTTCGATGGATCAATCACTGTTAGCGAATAAAGCTTCGGTTTGATTGTTATTCCATCATGAACTGTTGACAACTTTCGATATTTATCTTCGATGTCTTTACGATAAAACGACATCATTTTGGTCTTGTAAGTCATAAAGCCAGCAGATTTCTCTTCTGAATCCATTGAGAAAATACTGAAAAGATTCCAACTGACTTGTTCGAGAAGAATGTTTGGAGGGCTGTAAAGATGTTTCATCAAATACTCGAGAAACAGAAGCAATCTTGATAACAACATCAATTGATTGTCTCTTAGTGGCTTTTCCGGTGTGACCATTCGACAAACTTCAGCACATCTTATGACACCACCAGCAACAAGCAACAAAATTGATTTCTTTTGCATCAAGTTAAGCGAGTGGAAGAGGAAAAGCAGCAATTGAGCATGTTCAACGTTAAGATCTTCATATTCATCAAACTGACTCGAATTTGCACCACAAACACCTTCAACTAAAGTGTTAACAAGACGATGCCAAACTGACAAGCACGCGGCTTCTTTCTCTTGACTTGGTTTTAACAGAAGAATCTGAACAACAACAGCGAGAATCCTCGAATATGCTTCCAAAGGCCAAGTGTTGGTTTCTGTTGACCATGGCGAAACGCCAAGATTTTGAAGAAGCAATGACTGAAGTGATTCACTAAGCAATGAATTTGATATCATGTTGTGCATGTATTTGCCAATTGAACTCGAGAATTTCACCATCGAAGTTCGCCATTGAATTGCAACATTTGCAGCGTCATTTGACACAGCATTCGATGATGTGATTGTCACTGTTGGTGGATTATTATTAACTCCCATTTGAACATCTGAATCGAGATCCTTAAGAATGGTTGCAAGTAAAACCATTTGTTGTTCACTCAATCCATGACGAATGTATTTGATTAAGAATTTGTTCTCGGGATCGCCAAGTTTTGTGTCTAAGAATTGAAAGATTTGTGAAGCTAACTCAAGATATTCATGTGGTTCATCTTTAGCTGGTGTCACATTAGAAGCTGACTTTTGATTGTCTTCTTGTTTTTGTTTATCATTTTTATCTTTTTCAGTTTCATTTCCTTCTGGTGACAAAGCTTCCTTCAACCACGATCCTAAATATCCTTCACTATCTTCTTCTTCCTCTGAATCTCCAACTTCTTCCTCTTCTTCCGTATCGGATTCATCTTCAGAACATGACAATGTGTCATTGAAGTAAGTTGTTGAATCGCTGTAACTTAATTGCTCACCACCAAACTCTGTCAGGTGCTTTAATGAACATCCTTTGCGATAAGCAATTGTAGCAAGGAAGGTCTTCAATTGTTGAATTGTCGTTCCTTCAAATACGCAAATAATTCGATCCATCGACGTGTAATTCTTAAGAATATTAAAATTCACGAGTTCTGTAAATATTTGCTGTTGTTGTTGACCAATCAAAACATCGTCATTGTATTTAGAGTCGAGACCATTAGCGCAATCAATTTTAAGTTCGTTGAGAAGTAACTCTAGCAAGAGAATGCTTTGTTTAGCGATAGCTGCACTCAACACTCCAAAACTTTGTTGAACTTTGAAAAGATTCACTCTCGGTTGTGGTGTTGATGTTGTGGAACTTTCTGGATGCTTCGATGGACTTTTATTTCTTGTAAATTCTTCTGGTGTTGTTTGTAGTTGTCCAATTGATTTCTGTGAACCACTTGAAACACTCATCGCTCCTTGAATTCCAGTCAACAACATCCAAGCGCCCATGCACAAATGATTCTGATAAATGTGATTTTGAGTCGATTTTTTATAAATTTCGCTGATAATTTTAAAGATTTCCAAAGAGTTGTTGACGATGTTTCGTGACACTTCTTCGTATGGATCTTGTTCAGTTGCCGCAACATTTGTCGATTCTTTGTTATGAGAAACTGAAGAACTTGACGATTGTTGTGTCGATGCAGAAACATTTTTAGTTGCTACTGTTTGTGTGCTTGCAGAGCTGGGTGCAGTTGAGCTCAAACTATGTGCAACTGAAGTAATAATGCAACAATAAAGTGCTGACATTGATAATTGCGACAATTGACGTATCTTCACAACATTTAATGGATCCATGACAGGCAATTGCAACATACAAAGAATGTTATTGATGTCCACGTCGATTTGCTTCAAACATTGTTTAACAGAATTAGCTTCACTTTGAGTTTGCGGCAAATGTAGTGATTTCTGTTTCAACAATAAAGAATTTTCATATTTGAGAGAATACGCTGGTGAAATGATTGGAATTGCGTTAATACTCCATTTAAGGAAAACTTCACTAGCATTTAATGACTTTAGAAGATCCATCACTTCTTTCTTGAAGAGTTCCTGCAAATGACAAAAATTATTGTTTAATATAAAAGAATGTTTAACAAATTTTCATGTACTTACAGTGAAATCAAACTGAGTTTCACTAAAATTTGTCAATGGAACAGTTCCTTGAGACAATGGCTGAGAAAGCTGCTGCATAATGACAATCGACAGTTCAGAGCGAGATCTTTTCACCTCTGATTTTGGGCTGTTGTCTTTGTCTGATCCTGAGCCATTTGTTTTTGACACTTCCGGATATTTCAGATATTTAATTGATGCATACGCTTGAAGATTCTCGAGACCAGAATTGGCGTCGCAAAGAGATTTTAAAGCTTTGAGAAGAATTATTGGAGCATTTGTGCTTTCAAATCTTTTAATGATGTATCGAATGATTATCTGAGTGGCCTCAAGCAACGTTAACAGCTTTGACTGTGAAACTATAAATAAATTCGTTCTCAGTGTTATTGAATCGAATGAAACAAAGAACTTTCACTCACCTGATGATGGAATTTGTGCTATGCTTTCAGCCACAAGGGATATGAGGGTATCGAAGAAAACGTTGTATTTTTCTTCATGGTTGAATATTTCGTTTTCTCTAAATGGGTCAAGAAAAAGAAAATCATTAAATTTCAAATTATTCAATTTTTTCCAATCAATCATCTTTCATTTAAATTTATACAAATTTTCATAATATCTTGTCAAACAACACATTTTTCATAGTTTTTATTTCAAATGATTCATGCGAAAAAGATTTTCAAGAAAATTTTGCCGTCTCACTCTCATGGCGATCAACAAGAAAAGTGAAAAATCAAGACTTAACTAATGAAATTTAAATAAATTTCATCCTCTACTTACTTTTTGATTAGTAATTTGATAACATTGAATGTTTCAGTCCGTAAAAGTAGCTCATCTTTATCTTTTACTAAATTTATTATGTCTTGATACGACATTTTTTTTTCTATTTCATCACGAACTAATGAAGTTGAAATGAGCCGAATATGATTTTAATTGTCTGACTGACAATTTTAGATTTGTTCAGAAAAAAGTTGTAAACATTACCGGCGTTTCTATAATTAACAATGTTAGCAATTGAAATATTAACTTTTAATGCATATCCTTTCCTTTTTGAATCTTGTGCATATAAATAAGGAGCTGTCATTCTTGAAAAACCAATAATTTAGTAAAAATAGAAAAAATAAGCAAAAGTCTGTTCAAAAGTCAAATTTAAGTTAGTTTCAGTTATTCAAATCCTTCCCGCGTATATTTGAATGAAAATGACCAGTATTATTTCAAAATTTTTAATTCAATTTTCTGTCAATTTTAGATTATATTTTTAAAAAATTTGTGCACTAAGAAAGCATTTGAAAGTTCATAAAATAGTTAACGCAAATTTTTTAATTTTTTCTACTTTAATGAGTCATAATTTTGCACTTTTCAAATACGGTTTAAGAAAATACAATATTACGCACAAACACTACCACATTCGAAACTTGTCTCAACTTGTTTGTGACGCTTTAATTTCAGCGCTAAAATTTGTTGCTGTTCTTTAAATTTTCTCTGAATTTACCAAATAAAAAGTATTAAACAAGTCTCTGTTACCTTATTTCTAATCTCCAGTTGTTGTCAATACTGTTATATGAAATAAACTCAACTTTTATCAGGATAAAAGTGAAAGTTTAAAAGCGGCATAAAAAACTCATAATGGAGGATCTTCCTTACAAAATTGAATACGCAAAAACTGGACGAGCAGGCTGCAGAAAATGTAAATGTAAGATTGATCAAGGAGAATTGAGAATTGCTGCTATGATTCAAGTAAGAATAAATAAAATCAATCACAAATTGATAATTTAATATTTATTCAACATTTAGTCATTCCATCATGACGGAAAAGATCCTCATTGGTTTCATTCAAGCTGTTTCTTTGAAAAGCATCGTCCAAAAACAGTCGATGACATTGATCACTTTGAATCAATTCGTTATGAAGACCAAGAAATTGTTCGCAAAAACATTGGGAAGTTAAATGAAATTTTACTTCCGGAAACAAGTTCAAAAAAGAAGGGAAAAGCTGGAAAGAAAAGAGCTGCAGAAAATATCGAGAATAACATTGTTCTTAAGGATTTCGGCATTGAATATTCCAGATCAAGTCGTGCTGCATGTGTTGGATGTCAAAATAAAATCATGGTTGATGACATTCGTATAAAGCGCACTGTTTACGACACAGAAGTAGGAGCAAAGTTTGGAGGACAACCGTTATGGCATCATCTTGATTGCTTTGTTTCTATCAGAGGAGACTACGGATATTATTTAGGTGGGGAATCGCTTCCAGGTTTCAGCGATTTGTCAGCTCCAGACAGAAAAAAAGTCAAAAGTGCTTTACAGTAAGTTCAAAAATTTATTTTGTCTTAACATCTTCAATTCAATTTTTCCAAACTTTCATTATCTAGAGCAATCACAATTGATGAAACAATGGCCAAAAAATTAAAAGGAGAACCAAAGGATGAAGTTGATGAAGCAATGGACGGCTTAGAAGAAGAAATGAAGAAGCAAAACAAAAAATTATATAAAGTTCGTGATAAACTTCAAGAACTTTGCACCAAAAGCCAGTTACAGGATATTCTTTTCAAAAATGGATCTGGAATGGTCGAAGGAAAAGACGGTTTGCTAGATCGTTGCGCAGACTTTCTCACATTTGGAGCTGTTTCTAAATGTGAAAAATGTATGAAAGGCGATTTAATTTTCACGAAAGGAGGATATCGTTGTAATGGGAAATCAGATGAATGGCTTGAATGTGGAAATTTCGTTGAGAAGCCTAAAAGAACAAAAAGTAAGATTCCTTCATCTTTGACTGGAAAAAATAACGACGAATTTTTCACAAAATATCGCTCAAAGATTGAAGATCGTGCTATCAAGCCATATGTGAAGAAGCCAAAGAAGGAAGAAACATCAACAAAAGCTAAAGTAGAACGTGAACGAGAACCTCTTTACGGCATGCATTTTGTGGTTGTTGGAAAGCTTTCAAAAGAGAAAAACGACTTGACGTATTTGGTGAAAACTTTGGGTGGAAAAATCAGCGCATCAGTTCATGATAAAATCGCAGCAATTATAAGTAATGTTGACGAAGTTAGTAAGATGAGTTCAAAGATCAAAAAGGCAAAAGAATTGGATGTTCAAGTTGTTCCAGTTGAGTTTCTTGATGCTGTCAAAGGAGGAAAACGAACAGAAACTTTTGAAAAGATCAAAACAATGTCAATTTGCAGTTGGGGAAGTGATCCGATGACAAGAATCCCACAAGAAGAAGTGAATGAAGTCAAAGAATCGTTGTACACAAAGAATACAAAGAAAGTTGCAAACATGGTGGTTAAGAATGGAGCTGCAGTTGATCCACAATCTGGTGTTGATGACATCGCTCATGTTTACCGCTTTGATAATGTTCTTTACACGAGTGTCTTGTCTTTGACTGACATCAGTAAGAACAAGAATTCCTATTACAAGGTTCAAGTGCTTGAAGCAGATAAAGGTGGAAGATATTGGCTGTTCAGAGCTTGGGGACGGATTGGCACGAAAATTGGTGAACATAAACTCGAAAGTTTTCCATCAGCTTCATCAGCATGCGAAAGATTTGAGGGCTTATTCGAGGAGAAGACAGGAAACACATTTGGAAGCAAATCTTTTGTGAAGAAGCATGGATTGTATTATCCAGTTGAAGTTGATTATGATGACGGGAGTAAAGCAGCTAAAGTCAATGAATTGTCTAAAATTCCATCGAAACTACCGAAACCAACACAAGATCTTATCAATATGTTGTTTGATGTTAATCTGATGAAGCAAACGATGATGGAATTTGAACTGGATTTGGAGAAAATGCCATTGGGTCGATTAAGTAAGAAACAGCTTCATGATGCTTATCAAACTTTGAAAGATTTAAACGATCTTGTTGTTCGTGGTGCTGGAAGTGAAGAATTCGTTGGATTGTCAAATAAATTCTTCACACTTGTGCCACATAACTTTGGAATGGAACGTGCACCTGTCATTGACACATTGGAAATGATTCAAAATAAACGTGAAATTTTGGATAATTTAATTGAAGTTGAAATTGCTTATTCAATGTTACAAGAACAATCTGATGAGAAGATCAATCCAATCGATGCACATTACGGACAGTTGAAGACAGAGATGAAGCCAATTGATCATAAATCAGACGAATTCAAGTTGATTAATGATTATGTTCAGAACACTCATGCAGAAACTCACAACGCTTATGCTTTGGAAGTCATGGATGTCTTTAAAGTTAATCGTCAAGGTGAATCGCGTCGTTACAAGCCGTTCAAAAAGCTCCACAATCGTCAGTTGTTGTGGCATGGTTCGCGATTAACAAATTATGTTGGAATTTTGTCTCATGGATTGAAAATTGCACCACCAGAAGCTCCTGTCACTGGTTACATGTTTGGAAAAGGAATTTACTTCGCTGACATGGTCTCGAAGTCAGCAAACTATTGTTGCACGAATTCAAGCAACGACGTTGGGCTGATGCTTTTAAGTGAAGTCGCTTTGGGAGATTCACTCGAACTTACAAGATCTTCTTATGTTGAAAGCTTACCGAGCGGAAAACATTCGACGAAAGGTATGGGAACAACATTCCCTGACCCCCAACAAGCTCACACTCGTTCCGATGGTGTCGTTGTTCCAATGGGAAAACCTGTCACTGACAAAAAACTCCAATCAAGCTTACTTTACAACGAATACATTGTTTATGAAGTTGCACAAGTCAACGTTCAGTATTTGTTGAAGATGAAATTCAATTACAATAAGCGACGTCGTTAATTTCTTTCATTTTCCTCATTTCTTTTGATTCTTTCTCGATTATCGAATCTTTGATTGAAAAACTTAACATTTTTAATTATTTTTTTTGTTGGCTATTGAAAAGCATAACTTCTTTGATACTTTTATTTCATTCCTCATTATTTTCATTTATTCTTATTAATAAAATTGATAAAATCTAAAATGTTGTTCGATTTTCATTTAGAAATATAATTTGATGAATATCGAAATAATTTTTGATTAATTCTAATGAAATTTTTCATGTTCTGAGGTTTAGAAATTTTAGATTCGAAAACTTTTATAAGTAGCTAAGCAGGAAATTTTCATTCCACATGTATGTTTAGTAAATATTTTGACATTTGAGACTTGGTCCTATAATAACAAAGCATGAAATATTGGGGAAGTCTCGCTTAAAGCATTTGACGCCTTAAAAGGTCGTATGATATTTCTAAAATCGATTACAAACTTTCATGGTGGAGTAAGAGTGTAAGTATTTAAGTGATTATCTTTCATTTTTGGTTCATGGTTTGATATCGAAAAATATTTTACATTAGCATGAAGGAAATTTTCAATGAATGTCTACAAAGTTAAAGGTTTGCTTTTTCTAAGACAGATAGGTATTTGAACCTTTTTTTAGAGAACCGTTTCTATTGTTGCTCAAGCTATGAAATTAAGGGAAACTGAAGAACGAAAGTTTGCTTTTCCATCAAAAAGGGCTTTTATGGATAAAACAATTGAGACAATATGAAGAACCCCCAATAAATTTTGAACATTTTCAAGGAGAACCATTTATTAAAATTATAAAATTTAATTTTTAACGAAGCTTCCGTTCAGGTAGCAGAAAAGCAATCCAAATATAAAAATCAGCTTCACGTGTAGCTTCTTTTGGAATAAATACTGACCAAGAAATATTCTAACTACTGTTAAAAAAGTTTTTTTGAGTGATATTTTAGGATTCTTCTAACTTCGATTTAATCTCGCCTGAAGCTAAAGAAAAAAATTTCAATTAAAAGTTCATCTAACTTTTACTCTTTTTTCGTTTTGTTTAAAAATGAAATTATGAGAACAGGAAGAACATTTTGAAATTGAACTCTGTTGTGAAATAAAGTTTAATGTTTTATAGTCACAAACTGTGCCTTAATGTCAAATTTTCAGATATTTCAATGATACATTCGTCATACTTCAGAAATAAAAAAATTCTGATTAATGCTCTACTTTCAAGAGTGAAAAGTTTCATAATTAGGCATGGACTTACAAAAGATTTTTTTTCTTTTGTCTTGATATTAAATGCTGGTTGCATTTTGTTTAATGACAAAATTTTACATTCATTCCACATTTTTCAAAGGTTTTATTGTATAAATTCTTCCTAGGTAGTAATGTAATTAATTTGAAAACTTATTCCTTACAATTTTTCTTTCTTTCATGCATCGTGTTTCAGATATGATAAGAGAATTATTTTTTATTACTTGCAAACGACTATAAAATTATGAAATTTTAGTAATTTGATTTATTCTAACATTTCCTTGATCGACAATGGTGCTGGTCTACTTTTTGAAGTGCATTAAATGGTATTCCGCAGTCTTGCAGTGCTTTACGAATTGGTTTCAGATCTTCATAATCGATATGTAATAAGTTTGAAAATATGTTGACATAAACTAAACAAATTTTTATAATGAAATCAGATTTGATAAGAAAAATTAAATAAATTTGTCATTCACCTCCTGCGTCCTCTTTCCTATAAAATCCACAGTCATGGCAATACACAACAGCAATTATATCTGAAGATCAGGAAAACAAAATACAAATAAATATTTGAGACAACTTGTAAAACTTTTTGAAATTAAAACCTGCATTGAATGAGATTATTTGACCACTCAATGGAAGGTTTACTGAAAAGAGAAAAGTTTGTTGAATAAATTTTGACATGAATGCGATTGTATTAAAGAGTTTTACAGTCTGTGTAGGAAATATCTATCAAATTGTCAGTTATGTTAAGGAATCCAAAATTTCGGCGCTTGTTTCCATCACTTTAAAGACAAAAAAATATTATTAACACAAATCTTAAGAATGTCATGAAAAAACTTGCACAACGCTAACAGCTTCAAAATATTTTCCACCATCTACTAGTTCTCTAGATACATTAAGATATGTGCAGCTTACATTTTCAAGGAAGAAATGTGGAATCATTTTTACCATGTAATAAATTCCTTTTATCTGGTTAACAAAATATGAAATTCTTCAATGCTATCTTAATTAAAAAACATGAAAAACTTCATTACTTGATCGATTGTAACGACAGACGATGTGACGCAAAAATCCTCGCATGACTTTTGGTATGGCACATGTACAGATGGTGCAGGAGCTCTACCGCAAGTAACTTCACTTAAGCTTATGAAAGTTAAAACGAGTCCGAAAATTAAATGCCCCATGATTGAATGAATCAAGTAAATTAATAAAACTGCAATTTTTTCAATTAAACTAAAGCTTAAATAGATTCTTGATAGCTCCGCAACAAAAGGAAGTTTATTGGTTTTGAATTCAAGTTTGAATATTTATTCGTGATGCACGATTCTAACTAAAACTACAACTTTTCCATGTCCAATAGAATTTAATTATAAATACCTACCAAGTAAATATCAGTAGAATTAATATGTTGCACATTCTCATGAACATTCAAAACTAATCTATTGTCAAGGGATTAACACATTTTTCTCGTTATTATCCTTTCTAACTAATGAAAAGAATCCATTAGGCTTTTGAGAAAATCGTCCTTAAACCTCCGCATTTATCTTCAGATATTTTAGATATTATGAACTTGAATTATAGATATAACATCTGCCACTAGTGTGAGAGACGAATAAGACCCTTCATCCTAAATATTTCTCAATAATTACCTTCCAAGAAATTAAAAATTTATTTTATCCATCATCAAAATTTAAACTTTGAATCTTCTCAAGCATATTCGAATGAGCGATGATGATTGATTGATACTTATCAAACTTTTCATCATGAATAAAAGGATTTGCCTCGATAAAATTTAACTTGTGACAAACCCGTGCAAGTGTTAAAAGCTTTGTCAATTATGAGATGACTTTCTTGTTAATTTTTTTTACTTTTTAAATAAAGAAGAAGCAATTTTTGGCATAATGATTAAATTACCACCCTTGTTATCGCCCATGTTGAAATAATAAGAGAACCTTTGTTGCAACAACCTTTTGTTGAGATTAAAACTGCCAACATTAATGAAATTATTATCGAACCGTACTAAATGGGTACTCAAGTAGCCTTAAACATGCTTCATTTTAGAGACAACTGTAAATTTTGAGACGAACCTTCTGTCTCGTTTATACATTAAAAAGTTTCCTAAAAATTATGTTGACTTAAAAGTTGACAACAATGTTTCCTGTCTTGCTGAAGATTGTCAAGGTTAAAAGCAGATTCCATTAATAATTTAAGAATAAGATTGGAATTTCATGAGAAATCATTTGAAAAAATTATTTCTTAAACATTCTAACATCCAAATCGCATTAATATTTACACATAATTTATGTTTATTTGAGGACATTACTTTATTGTTATAAAATTTGAGTGTCTAAGGTTCACAATATTCATTGTATCTGCAGAATGCTTTTACAATATTCTACACAAAAACGTAACGAAAGACTACTTAATGGAGGGAGCCTTTAACTGCCTTCTTTTCTTTCTATTTCTTTTAAGTCAGTAAAAGCAAGTCGATGTTATTTTTAATAAGAAACCCAAAAGAAAAACTTAAACATTAGTGAAAGAAAAATAAACTTGAGGATGATTGTTGATCGAGAAAATATTGATTAAACTTTATTAATTTGTGATACCAAATGTCACAGCAAGCGCTTCCATTTTTATGTTAATTTTTTCAATTTACATACGCTTCTCCCTCACTTACTTCTTCTGAAGGCTTTGAAAATTTAATTTCGTAAATTTGGAAGTGACTTCCATCGTAAACTTTGCTTTCAAGGTTAATGTCAAAAATATAAGAGAACCAAAAATCATTGAAATGTACATTGAATTATTTAAATGCCATGGCAATGCCTTTGGACATTTCATTATCAATTTACAATTTATTATTGCGAACATCTGTTGGAAATATTTTTCTTTCATTTCTCAAAGAGATTGAAAATCAATAATGTGGGAGTTTGATTTCTTTCCTTTAAAGAATTTCTTTTATATCAAAAATTAGAAATAATTTTCGTAGGAAAATAACAACAAAAATTCAAACTGAAAACTTTAATGAAGTTGAATAATTTGAACAAAATTTAAATTAAAGTTGAGGCAGATTTATTTAAGTATGTTTTATTATTGTTTAATTAATGTATGTAAGTGAAACCTATGTTAATAAATATTAAATATTTTCTAAATATTTATCTCGAGATTTAGAAGTTTAATATTTTTGAAACTTTTTATTCGTTCTCAGCATCCTCCGCATCAGCGCTTCTCCAGTTCTCTTCTACTTTCTTGCCTCCTCTACCACCTCGTCTACCGCCTCGGCGAGGATTTCCTCCCCTTGAATATTGATTATATTGTTCATAGCTGTTCATTTGATCCCCATAAACCTCTTTAAGTGAACATTCCTTATTAGTGGCAATGTCAACAGCTTGTTGTAAATTCAATGTCTCGTTTTCTTCACATAAACGATCTAACACTTGACCGACTCTTAACCCAGTAATAAATTTATCCAATAAAATTGATTCCAAGTTGTCTCCGAACTTGCAATCAACTGATAATCTTTTAACTCGTCCATACCATGTTGTGACATTTTCTCCAGGACTTTGTTTTGCATTATAAAAGTTTGCTCGTTCACGGAAGATTGCAACCTGAGGTGAGAATTGCTTGCTCAAGATTGAGGAAAGCTCGTCAAATGGTTTATCTTTAGGAAGCACAGGGTGACACAAGTCGCGGAGAGTCTTGTATGTGCTTGCACCAATGCATGAAATTAAAAATGCCGACTTCTTGTCATCTTCAACATTGTTCACGATGAAGAATTGATCAAGAATTTCCGAATAAGTTTTCCAATCATCAACTCCTTGTTCAAATGTTGGAATAGTTCCGATAATATTTTGCGTTGCCATTTTTTAAATCAATCTAGAAATGTTTTTGCTGAAACCCAAAAACAGATACCACACTGAAATGTTTTTGTGTTTTTCTGCTTATTTTATACACCCTAGTTTTCGTTTCGTTATGAAATTAAATTCATTGTAGTAGTGCGCAGCAAGATGATGTCACTGCTTACTCACTCAGCAATGAAAAAAGCAATGTGTGAATGTTTTTTACAAAGAAATATTTTCTACATTCGATGGTATGAAATAGAAATGATTTTAATGAAATATCAGATTAGTATCTCAATTCTCTTGCATTTGTAATTAAACAATCAAAATGAAATAGGTACCAACTTTGACGAAATGAATTTTAAACTTTAATAATATTAATGAAATGGCATAAAGTACTCAAAACGTCAGCATCCTTATTAAAAATCTCAACAATGTTGAATTTATTTATAAAAATTAAATTGAATCTCTCACGTGCAAAAGCAAAGTTTAACCTGCAAAACAACAAAAATGTTCGTAAAAGGTTTGCTGTCGTGTTATGTGTTTTACAAAAACAAATATCTCAAATCATTGTTAAATTCCTTAAACAGTTTCATCATGAACTTCTGTCTACATAATACTATTTTACATGGTATCTTTTTATTATTTGATGAAAATTCAGCGGAAGTTAGAAAAGTGTATAGCATAAGACGAGTTGACATGGAAATCAAACCCTTTTCAAAAGTTGTTTTATTAACAAAAGGTAGAAAACTCTTTCAACTCGATTAAGTTTTTTAATATAACTGCAAAACAATTTGTGGTCATCTACATAATAGGCACGTAAATCATGAAAAATATCGGATAACTTATAAAATGCTTTTAAACCATGTTATTCATTTCATTTGATTTAATATTGTGCAACTGAGTCTTTAAATACTTCTTAAGAATCAAACCGAATGTAGGTTTCCATGCCTAAAATACCTAAAATATCTTCATTTGTATGACGTCACGTAAGATTCAAGTAAACATCTTTTTCTTAGCCCATAGCCATGGATGAAAATTGAATTTATATCAAACATCATCTTGTGACAAATGAAAGAAATAAATTGAAAGAGCCTTGTTCAAAAACGAAAAACTTACTTTATTATTTCAACAAAATTCAATAACCATTTACCATTACGAGACTATCTATCTACCTACATATTTCTAAAATATTACTCTCTTGTTCCTAATTTGAATAATAAAAAACCAACAAAGAGATGGAAATCTAAAAATAAAAATGATAAGAGAACGTAAGAAAATATTTGAAACGCGCGTCAATGAATAACGACATTGAGGTAGTAAAATTTAATGGAAATTCTTTGAAAAGAAGGAAAAACGATTTCGTAGCTTTTCATTCTCAGGTAAAATTTAAGGACTTTAAACTTTTCTAATCATAATAGCCTCAAGCAATGATCCAATTTTTTTATTTAAGTTTATGCAAACAAGAAATTCAAGAACAAGCAAATATAATTTTCATATTTTTCAATCGAAGAAATGTCAAAAGTGCTTGTTGTACTCGTGTTATTGAATAAATACTGACAAGTACGTCGATGTCTGGTGACAGAGCAGAATTAATTATGTCTTGATCATGTACATACACAAACTTCCAGACGTTCTACCCTTACCCGAGTTTTATTTATGTAATTGAAAGAAAAACATCTCGAAGTTTTAGCTTCAAAATCCTTCATAGTTAAATTTGTTGTGAGTCAGGAAAGGTTCTTCCAGCTTTAGGCTATTCATGTGTTGATGGACTTCATTTTTAATATTCTTGCTCTGTGTTGGAAAGTTTTAAAACTTTCCTTTATCGCCTACATGCATAGCAATTGATTTGCGAGTTGCTTGGATTTTTATCTTAACTTAAAGAGAAAATTTATCCACCTGTTGAGCATCTATCGCCAATCTGAATTTCTCCTTTTTTATTTCGAAAACGAGAGAGTTTTCTTCATTCGTTGACTCAATTTTCCAGTCGTTGTTAGAACTTCGAAAAATATCGTCTGTTGGAAAAATTATTTTCAGCAGATATTGTATCGTTGCCTTTAACATTTTGTCGTTGGATGTTGTTCGGATCAGTTGGATTATTTTTTATCTTTGATACAATATGAGTGGATCAGGTGAAAATTGAAGGATAAAGTTGAAATTATTTGCTACCTAGTAGAGAAATCAGTGTTTAATTAATTAACAGAGAAAAAAATAAACCAGAATGGAAGTTAATGAAATTAATCTAAATTAACAACAGCAGGTGGATGAGATTTTCTTAATTATTCAAAAGATCTGTTTTAGTGAATATTAAAATAAATTTGTCAAGCTTTGTGTACATTGGAATATCAAATTAGCTGATATCAGTAAAAAGCAGACTTAAATATCAAGTGAGTTATGTCTAAGGGACATTTTGGCTAATTAAAAAATTCTGTTACTACGGTCGAATAAAAATTTGTTTTCTGAGGATTGAATCGGAAACGATTCAAGACAAGAAGAACGCATATACAAACATAATTAAGAGTTTTTCATACTTAATCAAACATAAACTCATGGAAAATTAAAGTGAAAGATAAACTTTTGGGTTTTTATTATGCGTTGAGGTTTAAAAAATAGCAATCTTTTTGGAATCGTAACAAACAGATTTAATGAAACGGATACGGTTGGAGCTGTTTAATATTCTGACGAAAATATGTACATCATTCTTTTTAAAGGCGATTTGAATATATTTCAACTGCTGTGATTTTAGGATAAATTACAGCTCGCTTTGGATTTTATTTATGTTTACTTTATCTAGCTTTCAGAGCTTTTAAAACGAAGTCGATTTGTAAGGTTATTCTCATAGTAATCATTAATGTAACGTATCTGAAAGTTTATCTATCCAGAAATAATTTATGGTTTATCTTTCATCGATGAAAATCTACTTTAATCTTCAACATTGTTTATACAATTTTAGTAAGATTCGCTGAAATACTCCTAAAAATAAATCTAAATACATTCATTTGTAAAGTGATCATACAAAGATTTGTTTCGAATTTTTTTCGGCGCAAATCATTCATCGGACACTACCAATTATTGAAAATTCTTAAACTTGAAAAGTCTCTTTCTATTCATCTGGATTTTCATTCTATTTATAAAAAAAGTCAATTCGTATTTTGCTTGTTTTCTTTGCGGGTTAGTTTCAGTTAAACAAGATAATTAAAATCAAACGAGCGCAGGAAAGAAAATTATTTATTGTGATAGAAAGCCATAAACAAGGTATTGAATCGAGACAAAGGCAAACAAAAGAATTAGACGGAATTGTAATACTTTTCTAAAGATAGAAGAAGTCAATTGCGTCTTATTTCGCAATCAACATAATTTGCATAAGAAAGTTATCTTGAATCAAATGTCATTCAAGCACAAAGACTCGAACGCTACTAAGAAGTTAGTAATTACATATTCCTTGAATTTATTAAATCACATTATTTATAATAGTGTTATCACATTCCTACGCTATTTCTCTAAGTAGAGCGGATGTAAGATTATATAAGAAAGGAAAAAATAGAAGCATGTTTAAGTAGCTCGAATTTAAACGCGAACCAAACCTTAAATCTTGTGGCTTCATTAAAATAAGTATTTTGCTAGTACTACAAAAAAGTTCTTTTTACATTTTAATGTTTTTCTCGTTTTTATCACCGTTAAAATAAGTAAACAGTGGAAATATGTTCATAAACATAAAGATAAATATCAAAGTAATTCTCAACGAAACCTTGTTGGATATCTTACTTGAGAAAATAAAGAAATCTTCTTCGTGTGGTTTGCAAATGAAAATTAAATTAATTAGAGATATTAAAGTAGCGAAGCGATGTTTTTGATCTTGTGATAAGAAATATAAACACATGTACCAAGACGGAGCCCATGAAAATCGGGTGTGAGTTTAATTAAAACCCTCTTTGTATTGTTTATGAACAATATTTCTCTTTATTCAACATCAAAGAAAATCAAATCAAAAGCGTGCATTTTATGACTGAAAAATAATCCTTTTTTCAAATCTACGATCTTTGAAATTGAGTTTTTTTTCGAGCTTTTTGTTTGAGTGATTTTTTTAGGAAAACGAAAATCCTTCAACTTCTCCATTTACAAATCTCATCTTTCAATGAAATTTTATGATAATGGTGATGGCATTCAAACACGCACAATTCGAATTTTATTCGCCCACAATAATTTTCACAGGAAATGGGATTGAGTAATTGATTGGCAAGTAAATAGAACATAATGTTCATAAAAAGCTCACATCTATCGATCTTGTCGTCAATTGGTTATTGGAGATGATGTAAAAGCTAAAAAGTGAGTGAAAGTTCTTGGGACGTGTCAGAAAATTTATACTCCATGGGTTTATCATGAAGCAATGTTACTTATAGTAATTTTTTCGATTGATGTGAATTGAAAGTGAGATGTACTTCTGACATTTCCTACATGACGAATCCCTAATGTACTTTACCGCTCAACCGCACAGACATCTTCAGAAGAAATTACTAAATTCAATTTGGGCATATAGCACTTAAAATTGCCGATGTGCGGTAAATCTCATTTCAAGTAAAAAAAACTTCTTAAGACGATCCTCGTTGCATGTAAACACATTTAAGTCGATTCATCTCCTTAAATAATAAAATAAAGAGCACCAAAAAGCTAATAATTTTTCTCGATAAACGTTGTGTTTCATTGGAACAATACTTACGCACTCAAGTGAAGTAACTTAAGTAAATATTTATAATTTATAACCTTTGAAGCCACTTGAAATATTTTATTTTGATCAAATTTAAGGAAGAGTGAATGTAAATAAAAAACATGCGGCAAATTGATGGATTTGTTTTTATTTCAGAGAAATTGCTGTTGTTATCATAAATTTGAATATCATTTATTTCTGAATTCATTTTCTTCCACTTGCTTAACTTTCAATACATTCAACAAAATGTCAATCGCATCAATTGAGTAAGTGCTGACTTTAGATGATTAATGATTGAGTCATGTTTACCAAAAATAGGTTTTAGAAAAATGGAATAATATGCAAAAATGAGATTTCATTATGTTGAAATGTTTACTATAAAAACTTTAGGGATCTGCATAAATTCAAGATCATAAATTATAAATTTACAATGTTCATCAAAAATTTTGAGGACGAAATTTACGCTTATGTTGCAATAAATAAAGTTTAAAATTTTTAAAGTCATGAGAAGCTTAAAATACTTGCGAGTTTACTTTACATAACACCTTCTATAACAAATTTAATGAGTTTTCTTGACAAGTTAACAGACATTGGCATCTTCAAGATATCTTTCGAAAGTAAATGCTTTTAACGTTTAAAGTTTGCTTAAGGTTTCCTATCTAAATTCTCAGTTAAATAATTAATTATCTCTTGATGAATTCATTGCGATTCATAAATACTCGCAATAATACTTTCCACTAATTAAACACTACTTAAAATTATTTCTACTTTTTAATGCATAATTAAAATTGACACAAAGTGATTTTAATGGCATTCTAGAGTATAATAAATATTCATATTTGAATGTTTCAAATTAAAAACATAAATCACGTGTTTAATTATGTAACAGTAACATATATTAAGAACTGAACAGCATTTACCTAATTACTCAGTTTGATATCCATGACATACTTGCTAATATTATTAAAATTATGATAAAATGTTTAATTGTTACTAACTTATAAAAATATTTCGCCAACATGCACACCTAAATTAGAATAAACACAATTTAAAAAATAATAAAAGAAAGCGAGGTCTGGAAAATATAATTAATAAAACCATTAAACGAATGGAAAAGTTCAGACATGTAAACAAAATTACCAAGTTCTACATTAAATTTATTTCTTTCTCAGTTAATGTTCTCGTAAAGAGTTTGATTATTTATTCATCTAACTAAATAGTTAGTTTAATAAGTCATTTAAAATTACGCTTCTACATCTTCATACGATACAAATTTTTCATGTCCATCAATTATCATTTTAATTACCGTGTAAAAAAAGTAAAATGTCCAGCAGGTTATTACGTTCAATTTTAGACACAGCAGCAAATGGACAAAATTTTTCAAAAGAATTTAATTAATTTGATTAATTCTTCTCTTATTATGAGACATTGCCGACGGACTAAAATTTTCCTTCAAAAAGGAATGACGACAAGATAGGTAATTTCATTTCCATTTTTCAATTAACGAAGTCCTAGCATTCTTTTAAGCTTCAAAATGTGGGAAAAAAATTTCGCGTTCCTTCTTCTCAAAACATTTATCCTAATAAAAAACGTATTTGTGGTGGTTTTAACGTGATGGATGGAGATAGAAGTCTAAGCTGTACTCTTATTAATGTTTCATTGTAAACGAACAGTGAGATTTATAGGATGAAGATATGAAGAAAACTTCAAAAATGTTTACTAGATTGAGATTCTATATGACCATTTAGCTTCAGGAAAAGAAAAAAAAACTCTTGAAAATTTATTATTTTCTCATTTACTCATTAGAAAAGCAGTGGCAAAATCTGAACTACTAAGATGATTTAGATTACAGGAAAGTGATGTCATAATTCTTTATTAACATCGTTTTTCTTTTTAGTTATAGAAACAAATATCTCTGGAAGACAAAGGAAAGTACCACAACATTGTGATTAATGGAGACTTTATTAGAGCCAGAGTCAAATGAAAGCGTCAATAAATCTGGATCATTTTATGTGATATCTGATGACGGTGAGTAATTTTTATTATGTCCGAAAGCTCTTTTGTGTAGTCATCCTTTCCTTTCCTTCCTTTCATAACGGATCAGCTTAATTAAGTTTTCTACATTCAACGAAATTTTGAAAGCGACAATTTTTCTTATTCATTTTCATTCTCGTGTCTTTGTGAGCTAAATGTTTTAAAAGCTTTTGGGGTTTCACTCAATTTGTTTGCTTTTCTCTTTAAAAAATTTTCGCTTCATTACAATACATTCGATTTCCCTTTTTTTAAGTTGTTTGCAATCCCTCATAGAAAATAAAATATCTATTCGAACTTTATGTAGATTTTCTATTTCATTCAGAAAAAAGAGAGCTCTTTGCGGTACTTTTGAAGAATAGATTCCATAATATCGAGGATGCAAGGAAATGAAAAGCTAAATAACGAAAAATATTTTCTTCATCACCCATTTGCTGATTTTCAAATAACTGGGAACTTAAGGGTGAATAATTTCCTTTGCCATTTTCGTGTTTAAATATTTACCCAACTTGAATATTTACGCATTAAATTGAATAAACTTCAACAAAAGTAATTCACATCAACACCTTCTGTGACATGCCAAACATAGAAAATTAGAAAAAGTTTTTCGTCTATTTCTCATAAACATTTTTTTCAAGATATTTTTTCACCGATAACACAACAAGTTGATGTTTGGTGTCAATGTCACTGTCAGAACTCAAAAATAAGAAAACTTTTCTACAAAGTTTATTTCTCTATTTACATAAGTAATGTCATTAAATAAATAGCCATGGAAAATCTTATCCAGGATTGTGTTAATGACTGTGACGTGACTCAAAATACTTGATAATTAAGCAATTAAGTTTGTCATAATATTAGAAGGAAAATAGATATTCAAACTGAGTTAGAGAATTATAGCTTAATCTGGTCACGTTTGCCGTGTACAACTTGTTAACCTTTTGTTTATTCTTATTTAATCTTCTTATTACAGAGCTGGTCTTCGAAGTACCTACGCATATTTTGATACTATTATCGCTTCTTTATGGCAGTATAAGCTTTATTGCTGTAATTGGCAATTCATTGGTGATATGGATTGTCATAACAACCAGGCAAATGCACACCGTAACAAACTTCTTCATTGGGAATCTGGCAATGGCAGACGTCATCATCGGATTGTTTTCTATTCCCTTTCAATTTCAAGCGGCTGTTTTACAACGATGGGATCTCCCAAGATTTATGTGCCCATTCTGTCCCTTCATTCAAATTCTCAGCGTGAACGTGTCTATATTCACTTTGACAGCCATTGCTATAGATCGTCATAAGGCGATATTAAATCCACTGCGAGCTCGATCATCCAAGCAAGCATCAAAAATCATTATCGGCTTTATTTGGATGGTGGCATTATTCTTCGCATCACCCATAAGCTATGGGCTACGTGTTGTAGATTTGATGGTCCAATATGAAGTCAGTAAGTCATGTTCAAATAACTACTTCATAATCATAAAAAAAATTACTAATGCGACTGATGAGATGATTTTGTGAGACGTTTGAGAGAAATTTTCTTTACCCCAGTTGGAAAAGTAAAAAAATTATTTTTTGAAAAAGTTCTAAGATGCTTAAAGGATTTTAAATTAAGCTTTTTTTTATTTAAATATCAGGCAGAATTATTTGTAATTCTTGCAGAAATTTGATAAATTTTCATAACTTTCAAATGGAGCACGTTTCTCAAACTTTGACGTTTTAACTTGTAGCTTCATTTAGTGTTAGGAATTGACAATTCCTTCAGTAACTTTCTAAGTTTCATTTATTAACAAAATTAAAAGTTCTGGAAAAGAATGAACAGTGCAAAGTCATTGTCAATTTATCGTCATAAAATTAAAAAGTCAATCATTTACCAACACTAGATTTGATCAGACAGCTAAATATTTATGATTTTCTTTATTCATTTTACTTCTTTCATCATATGTAGAAGATAACAGCACGAATGTGACGCTTTTTACTCCAAATATAACGAAACCATTCTGTCAGATTGTCAATTTAAATGATGCAGAGATGCTAGTTTACAGATATACACTCGTTCTTGTACAATATATCATTCCAGTGTGTGTCATAAGCTTCGTATACATCCAAGTAAGATGAATTAAAAGTTTTTAATTTTAAATTTTAAAATAACAAATAAAAAATTCCCTGTTTGTACCATTCATGACGAAACAGATGGCAATAAAACTTTGGGGAAGCAAAACTCCAGGAAATGCTCAAGACGTTCGCGATTTCAACCTTCTTAAAAACAAAAAGAAAGTTATTAAAATGCTTGTCATTGTAGTCGTTTTGTTTTGTGTAGCTTGGTTTCCATTGCAAATGTACAACATTCTCCAGGTGACATATCCTGAGATAAACGAGTATCGTCACATAAATATCATTTGGCTGTGTTTTGATTGGCTTGCCATGTCAAACTCCTGCTACAATCCTTTCATCTACGGAATCTACAATGTAAGTGATCTATCTACTTAAAGATTCATTTTAAAAGAATTTTCTAAGGCTTTTATTTTCCTATCCAAATTTAAATCCTTCCATTTCGAGAAGCTTTTCATGACATTTCTCTGAGATGTATTTAGTGAAATTTTAAAGAAGAATTTTTATTTCTTCAACAGGAAAAATTTAAACGAGAATTCTACAAACGTTTTTCGTTTTTTCATAAATTTGGATTTGGAAGACGTTTCTATCAATCGACCAGTGGCATGGCTGGAGCAACAACAATGACCGATTATCATAACGACAAAACTATGTCAACATATAATACTCGTGCTTCAATATCTCATCATTTATCACACAACACAAAAAAATCATGTTGTGTTCGGAATGAAAATTTATTCCGCAGTGGTAATGGAGTTGTCTACAAGAATTCCTACATAACAGATGATGACGATGATAATTATACTATTACATCTACTCCATTCATTGAGAACAATAGAAATTACAACACTGAAACTGAGGGAGAAGATTTCGAGTTCTCAAAAATCATTTAAAGATCCAAATCAAATCTTGATGGTTTATTGTTATTTATGTTTTATGTACTTATCTATGTAGGTTTATGTATGTAGATAATGAGATTTTTCTTTTCATAAACTATGATTTGTGTTATAATAAGAAAAATGGAGCATAGTAAAATATTTATATCTCTGAATATTTCAAACCTACACGAAACTTGATTTCATTTCCTTATTTCTTATTGTCAATCAAAATGTGTTATAATTTACACATCATTAACTGTTTGACAATGATATGCTAAGAATAACTTTATCATTTCAGATAAATAAATATCATGTGGGTTTTTACTGAAAGGAAGAAATTATTCCATGAGAATAATAAGATGAAATATAATCTAAAACGTTTATATAATGTTAAAGCCTGAGTAGATTGATGAACACTTAAAGAAGTATTTAGAATTCAATCTTTGATGTGAATAAGTTTAATTAATCTTCTCATATTTCATCATGGTCTTTGATATTATTTATTTTGAATCTTATTATCAGCCGTATCAGTTAACCACATTTAGTTTGATTTTTTTTTACAAATTAAACTTGGATTTGAACATTATGGTTTGTTTCATAAAAAGTTAAAATTACATCAGGTCAGAAAATTTCACCAGAGAAATATGTGGAAGTCTCTAAAACAAAAACTGAAAGCTTTGAAAGCACAACAAGGAACATGCAGGCTGTTTATTTATTAAATAATAAATGTTCGACTTTTGAAGCATTTGAGCAGCGAGCAACGCAAAATTGAGTTTGTATTTTTTTATATTAGTATATATCACGATACCAAGCTCATGAAAGTAAAAGAATTGAGAATATGCTCCCATCATACACATTCACCGACCGTTTTTTGCTCAAATTATTCAATATTGATGCTTGGTTAGAGTTCGGAACCTGAAGCGACTTTCACTTTTGTGATTAAATCACAGCTGAATAAAGTCAATAATCCTTAAGCTATTTAATCAACATTTTCGATAAATGTCGTTTGATATTAAATTTGCAAGCCCTGAAGTGATTTAAGATGAAATATTGGATACTATTGTAACAAAGTTTCATGTTGATTGATGTCTTATGATTCATGTGCATAAAAAAGTTAAATTGATTCGATTTCTGCAGACCACTCAGTAAGATGAATCTTCATTTAGGAAATATTTCCATATAGTGTCTTGTTATCTTTTTCAGAGTTCGCTGTGTCGTTATTCTGTTGATGTTAAACTACGTGCAGTTTTTTCAAAACAATTTGATATTACAGCAACCGTAAAAACATTCGAAAAGTTCTTATTTCCCCTTTCAATTTGAAATATATTCCCTTGGAATCCTACATAAAAAGTTACAATTCAGTAGATTATAACATAACATGATTTAATGTTTTTAATATTTTATCAAAATTTTTAATTAAAAAATTGAGGGAATAATTTTCTGACATCAAAAGTTTATTTTTAAATCAAAGACTTGAACATAATTTTCATGTGCTTAGCAATGTTATGTTTTATTTTTGGCGCTATTTGAATTTATCTATTAATATGCTTCAAATTGAGCAGAATTAAAAGTTATGTCGATCTTATGTCTTTTAATCCAATTTGGATATGTTACATACATATTTGCTTTTTAATGATATTTTTTCTGTTCCACAAGACATGAAAGAGCTTCAGATTTAATCTGAGGAAAAAATTGCCTTCTTATCTTGAAATTTGCGAAATCACAAGCTGTACAAATTAAGTATTAACAATCCGGTATCCATGAATTTTTAAATCTCCAACTCCCTAAAAGATACAAAAAAAAAGAAGGAAAATAAAAACATCCACCATGGTCTAGTCTTCGGTGAAATGAAAGAAGATAACAAACTCAAAATTCATTTAATAAATTTTCTTCTCGCTATTTTCCTTTCCCTTAAGAGATTTTCACAAAATTCAAAAGCCAATTATATTCATTCATTCATTGCTGGGGCCTTCTTTTAGGTAGATACTGTAATCTTCTCATCGCTTTGTCTCTCGAGTGCAATTATATTTAGTCTTTATATTTTATATTATAGGAATCCTTTTGAAACAAAAACGATTTACTTATTGATTTCCAATTTTGTGAGTTGACCAAACATTCAAAAGATAATCCAATCGATATTCAAGATCATTCTTTAAAGAAGGTTAAGGTTTGGCTTCAGGGACAGTAATGGTAAATTTTTAATATGACTTTATTTAGCATTGAAATTTTAATATTTGAAATATGCTTCCTAAATATTATAATTAACTAACGATTGGATACAAATCTTAAATAATTCACAGATTTTCACCACTTTATGAATGAAGAAATATCTTCAATTTTCAATAAGTAAACGGAATTTATAATTTCGATTTGATATTCTTCAATATTTAATTGCTTTTCATTTTACTAAGAAAGTTTATGACGATCGGTGTGACATGTAATCAAATCCGTCAGATGATTGTAAGAACCCTTGTAGATAACGAGAATTCGAGAAAATTTATTCAATTTTTATTAAATTGGAAAACAGAAAATTTTTCACTCTTTCGTCGACGCGGTTGTTGAAGAATTTAATAACACTTAAGAGGCGTTGTGATTCAATCCGCCATGTCATCAACGTATCGAACAAAAATCGTATTCTGTTTTTGAATAATCCAACGCTACCTTACTTTAGCTTATTTTTCATCGTTTCTGTTCTCACCCTTTTACGCACAAGTTAAAATTCACTCTTATTACACAGAGAAAATACTTCTACGTGATGTTTTCATTTTATCAGTAAATAAATTGTGCGTGAATATTCAGGGTATGCTGAACTTGTATTAGTTTCCATTCTTTCTACATTTAGGTGGGCTTATGCTGAAGTAAAATATTATTTTATTCAGTTAAATTGCTTAAACATTTGTGAAATGAATACAGAAATTAACAAAATTGTACCACTTAATCACTGTTATGATTATAATATGACTTTTAAACTGGAAAATCTTATTGTAAGAATTTTTAACGAACATAAGAAATTGCGTTTTAGTATATATAATAGATTGGAAACTTTATTTCAAGTGGTCGAACAAATATGTTTCCCGCCTAATCTACAGGTGGTCAATACCTTCAATACAATAGTTTCGTTTTCTAAATATCTACTTCCATTGTCTTCATTCTATCTATTTTGTTTTGGTTTCCTCAAAATAGAAAAAAATCAAAACAAACAATGCCAAAGTATAAAATTTATTACTGCCACGTGTTCTAAAAGTTTTATAAGAAAAAGTTAGAAATATTCAAAAGTTTTATCTAAAAATGTTTCAAAAGTGAAGTTTCTAAGTAAAAGGTATCAAAATCAACTTATAATAAACACCATATGTAAACGATGTGTCACAGAACATGGAATAAACCATTAACCTGCTATTTTTTTTTATAAAGAAGTTCTGAATTTTAAACAAACCATTTATTGATTTCTCAGATTAGATATTTCAACTGTTTTTAAACATATATCTAAGATCTAATCGTAATTATTTTGCTAATCAAATTTTCATATACTGCTCACACTTCAGTTTTTGTAAGAAACTTATTTTTATAAAATACAGAAAGTTGCGAGATGGTTAAAATCCTTCAGTTGATGCAATTATTAGGTTTCAAATTTTCGACAAGGATGATGCAAATGTAAATCTTTGCAAATTCTATTTGAATGAAGTTGATCATTTCTTTATTATTA
>CVRI01000021.1:684553-762771 GCA_900005825.1 Clunio marinus | reverse complement strand
GAATTTTCCATATCACTCTTTTTGCTTTAATTATACAAGAAAAACGAGTGGTTTTATACGGTCTTCGCGGAGTGTATTTTGATAATTTTCATCGTGAAATTATCTTTCCAAGTTGTTTATATTTACAGGGTGCCGTAGTTTAACGAGTTTTGATATCAAATTTAGTTTCAGATCGGAAAATCAATACCATTAATAGAGAAAATGGAAGTGAATTACAACAAATCTTTTTTGGATTTAAATTATATGAGAAATGGAACGATGTTTAGTTTTAATGTTACAACTTTTGTTAGACTTCAGAATTGGTTCATAGATAGTGCAATTTATACTGCCAATGAACATGGAAAATATGAACCATTCCTTGGAAAAGGCTCAACTGATGTGTGCAAATTTCTTGGAAATCAAAAAGGAAATAAATTGACACGATTACTGTTCGAACAATTAAAAGGCGATAAAAAGTTTCCAACATCATGTCCAATCGAGGCAGGTTTTTATTATGTCAGTAAAGTTGATTACGACGTAGATACTTTCTTAACTCAGTACATTTCGGACACTAAAGCTATGATCGCATTGGACTTTGGCACAAAGATTAACCGGAAAATGAACTACTTTGCCAATGCTAAAGTTTTCTTCGAGTTGAAAAATCGTTTAAAATGGGAAAAAGAACAACTTAAGAACAAAACTGAAGCTCAAAACAAATTGAAGCAACAGAAATCTTAACATTCTAATTGAATCTTGGTATTGCCTTCTGAACCAATAAAAACATTTCCATCATTATTTTGTGATGATCACCTCAATTCCAAAACGTTTGTATTTTTCATGTTCCAGATCAGTAAAATAATTATCATAAGCAGTCAGATTAGGGATAATAAATTAAAAAGGCATTAAGCTAGTTTAATTTGAAGTGAATGACTGATTTATGAATCTGTAATAAAACTGAAATTTATCAAAAATCGTTTAATAGCTTGACACCCAAAGAACTTCTTTGAGCTAATTATTTTTACATTATCATTTTTTAATGGTCGAATTTTCTTTTCAACCTGATAAGTAAAGTTTGAGCATTTTACCTAAGAACGACATTAAAGAAATATTAAATTTAAACATTTTTCCCTCAGCTTGGAAAAACAATTTATCTATTGAGAAATTATGAAGTATCACAAAACAAATCAGCATCAGATGTGAAATTCCTTTTAAATATAACTGAAAATAATTCTCATGTAAAGCTTCAATATCACGACTTTTTGTTAAGAAATTTTGATCATGAATATCAGATAAGAATAAAAAAATTAAAAAGATATTAGAATCAGCCATTACATCAGCTTACATTATAGATGACTGAACTAGACCAATTAATGATGAAGAATTCATTTTCATCAGTTTCATCCGTTTAACCGATGTGAAGACAACGATGGAAGTCGCGAATCGTAGAAAGTACTTGGAGATTATTATTTTTATATTGTTTATGGTGGGATTATCCTTTCAAGCAGTTGCGTATTTATTGAATTTAAACAATTAAACATAATTCAATAAACCATAAACTTCTTTTAGCTGGAAGGATCGAGATACATAATAGACCATCTTGAGTTGATAGAAAATAAATCTTATGTTGATGTGAATTATCGGCTAGAAACACTTGCAAATAATTCATTTCTGCTAAACTTTAATGTTACGACTTTAGTAACATTACAAAACATCTACATACAAAATTCACTACAAGTTCTTAATTCTAATGGAAAATATGAATCGTTTATGGGAAAAGGTTTAACTGATCTATGCAAGTTTCTTAACCTTCCTAGAGGAAATAAAATTATTCGCTTAATATTCGATAAAATGAAAGAAAGAAAGTTTCCTACTTGTCCAGGAAAACCAGACGTTTATTATGCACACAACATTTTATTTGATGGAAATAGCATTCTTTTTCAATATGCTGGTGATATCAAAATTATAATAATTTTGGATTTTGGCACAAAAATCAAAGGTAAAATGGAATATTTTGTTAATTTAAAAATTTTCGTTGAATTTAAAGAGCGAGCTAAATGGGAAAAGGAACTACTCAGAAACAAAACTTTAGCTCAAAAAAGCAAACATTAAAAATATATTTAAATTAATTGTCATCATCAATAAATAAAAAATGATTGAACTAAAAAATTTAAATATTTTAATAGCGATCATTTGAGGATGATTTTTATGATGAATACCTAGTTTAAATTTTATTTTAGATTGTCATTTCAAATTGTGAACACAACAATGAAAGTCAACATTCGTAGAAGTCATTTGGAAATATTTTTTATTCTAATATTATTGATGGTGGAATTTTCTTTTCAAGCAGTTAAGTTACTCATTGATAAAAGTTTTTCTTTTTTAATAAAAATATAATTTTTGAACAGAAAAGTTATAACTCGAAACTTATAATAGAAAAGATGGAAGTCATACAAAACAAGTCATTTTTTGACTTTCAACATTCTCTTGATAAGACCGAAAACAATATTTATGTTTTAAGCTTCAATGCAACAGTTTTAGTGAAGTTTCAAAATATATTTCTAAGAAACTACATAAATGTTCTAAATGCCAATGGAAAATACGTGCCTTTTATTGGAGGAGGTGTAGCTGATTTATGCAAGTATCTCAACAATCGAAAAGGAAATAAATTTATGCGCGTATTGGTATCAAAATTTAAAGGTTCCAACAACTTTGCAACATCTTGTCCTATTGAGCCAGGAGTATATCACGCAGATGATATAATATTTGACGGAAATAGTTTCATAACTCAGTTCATTCCAGATGGGAAACTAATGGCTGCAGTAGAGTTAGGCACAAAAATCAATGGCAAAATGAATTATTTTTTCAAAACTGAATTATACTTAAACTTGATGGATCCCATGAAATGGGAAAAAGAGCGATCCAGAAATGATTCTCAGAAGGGGTCAAAAGTTTAATTTATTTCAAATGAAAATAAAATTTTTTACTGGTTGAATGTTTTCTTGTTTTAATTGAGTAAGTGACTTTCACTTTTCTTCTTCGTTCATGTTGAGGTAGTAAATTGTCGTTTGAATTAGATAGTCTAAAGTTCTCTTCAAGGCGTCTTATTGATAATTCAATAATGTTTAAGAACATATTTTCAACTGCATTTCTTTATCTTTCAAAATATATTTAAACTTTCTGTTCTTTCTAAGTGTATTCATTTACAAGATTAAGTTATAAATATNACGTTTTCTAGAATCACTTGTATGAACGTTTTGAATAGATCTTCCTGGAAGCTTTTGATTACTAAGAAACATATCGTTTATTTTTGATAGCCAACAATCTGATTTTGTTCAATCATCAAATCTAATCGTACATTTGATTTTTGAAAAGATTGAAGTAACAGAATATTTACATCGCTCAACTTATTTGGAAGTGTTTTGTGAAAGTAAAAATAAAAATACAAAAGACATCTATTAGCTTATCAAATCATTTATTATTAGATACTTAAAATTACTTAAACAAGCTATAGCGGTATAAATTATTTAATTAATATTAAATTTTTTTTGTTTCCCAACCTACAACTTGATTGTAAGATGGAGGATTAGAATTTTCTTGTGATTCAACATTATGGCCCATTGTAACTGATGGTTGGTTTACTGGATATGGAGAAATGTATGAGGTTGTCGGATAAGGTGCTGTAGGTGCTGAAGGTGCTGTAGGTACTGTAATTTGGGATTCATTATGATAGTTTGTTTGAGGCATCGGCATCGGCATCGGCATTGGCATAGAAACATTTTGTTGATATGAAGGCATGTGATTATCAGTTTGTAAATTCATTTCAAATGTGTCATTCCTGCTTGTCTGAATCTGCACTTGATGTGTTGGTTGTTGATTTCCAATCGGTTCGTGAGTGTGTGATGTTACAACAATAGGATCTAAAATTGATTTAGATTTTAATGAAATCAAAAATTAATTATTAAATAACTTTTAGAAAATCTTACTTGAGTATAAAGCTTGTTTTCGTTTTCTCATCATTATAGCAAAACATACGCAACCACATACACAGATTGAAAATACGACAAATCCTATGAATGGTATGAAAAAAAATGGGCTAATTGAAGTGTCCCAATTGTCAGCCATAATTATTTTTCCCTTGATAAAATATTAAACCTTAAGTAGCGTGTTTCTTCTTTTAAACTGTATTAAACATTGAAAAATATCAGAGCTTTATGAGTATTTTAGGGGTTTCTCCAATCACATGTTATCGTTATCTTCTCTTATCAACACTTGGAATGGCAAAGGTATGTTTTTTATCTCATGACGTAAAAAGACGTAATCGCTTGTTCGTAATAGTTTAAAAAAGAAAATGAGTCATTTTATGGCACTTCTTAGCAGTTTTACTTACGTAAATATATTACAGAGATAAAAAAAATTTATATCAGACAATTGCATTCCATAAGAAAAAATTAAATAATTTGTTTAATTTTGTAGCTGAAATTAAGTTAAACCATTATTCTTAAGAACATATTTTCAACTGCATTTCTTTATCTTTCAAAATATATTTAAACTTTCTGTTCTTTCTAAGTGTATTCATTTACAAGATTAAGTTATAAATATGTTGAATAATAAAAACAAATTTCATTAGAGTTTTACATTTAAATTTGAAGCACGAATTCCATTCATTGTATCATTAAAATAGCTTTTGTCAAGTTGAACTAACAGTCTTTCCTTCCGCTTGATGAACAGAAGGAGATACAGCACTTGATACAGCTTGGTTGTATGATGGCGGAAGGTTATAAATATTATGATTCGTCATGCTTGCGTTCGTTGGAAAATTAGAATAAGTTATCGGTCCATTCATGGGAATTGTCGACGTTGCAAAGTTGTGATTTGAAACTGTTGAGATTTGCACGGGGACAAAATAAGGCCCATGACTGGGGTTGGGGTGTCTTGAAGCAATAATAACTGCAGCTATGTAGAAATAAATTAAAAGCTTTAATAAATAATTTTAAAAGCTTTCAATCTACAAACTCACAGGTTGAAGCAAGTCGTCTGTTTTCTTGTCTTATTTTCCTTCCCTTTAAAGATGCTAAGGAAAATACAAAGAAACATAAAAGTCCAAAAAATATCCAGAACAAAGATTCCATTTTTGTTTTCTTGAAACTCTCATCAAAAACAACTACACAGTTCGTTTCGTTCTCACAAATTGACTGAATTCAGCTGATTGCTTTATTTTCCATTCTAATCTTTCACATGATAACAGTGTTATCAGTCAATTGTAGCGATATATGATTTATTTTTAGCACACTTTTACAAGTTTATTTATGATACAAGAAATAGTTATAAACCTGTGAAGAGTTATGAATGATTGTATGAGAAAATTTAGAAATTTTGTTTAATTACCTACGTACAGGAATTTTAATTACCTTAGCTAAAAAAAGATATTTAATGCTTAATTAAGAAATTTATAAATAGGTTGGAGCTTATTCCATTTAGCAAATAATTTGTCGTCATTTCATAAAAGTGTGTTCATTGTGTATCATTTAAACCTACATAGAGGATTTGATGAGTTTCTTTTTCTGTTGTATCTATTGGAGATGACAGAATTGTCAATGAAAGGAAAATACCCGAATGAAAGATGTAGCTATTGTGTACAAATTTTTTTTACGTCAATTGCTTCAATTATCTTTAACATTCGAAATCTAATTTATATATGTTGCTAGGAAGTGCTAAATTTATAAAAAAAAATTTGCTATTTTTTAATTGACTTTTCAATTTTCAGTATGTATCTGTAAATGTTTTTCCCTTTGTCAAATAAAAACTTAATCAAGCTAAAGTCAAGAATTGAAACGATTTTTCTAATAATTTTATTTAACTGTAAATTAAAATTGGTAATAAAGTCAAACATTGAAATCACGAATAATTTCAAAACATTTTCTTTTATTTTCGTCACGAAATGTACAAAATCTTTAGAATGAGTGACACATGCAAATACTTATTCTTTAATGTCTAAGAAATGCATCGGGAAGCTATCTTAACGACATTCTTTGGGTAGTATACATTCACCCTCAGCATCTCGAACGAAACCATCATTACAATAGCAATCAGGAATGCACATTCTTCTGCAAGGACGTGGAATCGGATCTTCACAAGTGGCTTCACAGAAGTTATAGCAATCTAAAAATTGCTGATTTTTTCCACATGCTGAATAGATGTTAATTGAAGAGATTTAAGAACAATTTTTGATAGTAAATAAATACCTTTTTTGCACTGACTTGGGTCAATGCAGTCCCCGTTTGGATCTCTTACAAATCCTTCTTTACAATAGCAAGCAGGAATGCACATTCTTCTACAAGGACGTGGAGTCGGATATTCACAAGTTCCTTCGCAAAAGTTGTAACAATCCAAAAAAATCTGATTTGGACTACATTCTGAAATGATTTCGGTGTAGATGAAACAAAATGATTTTTATTCTTATCTCCTTATATTCAATATGTTACCTTCTTGACATTTCTCTTGGGGAATACATTCGCTATTGGAATCCTGAGCACGGACAAAGCCCATCTTACAATAACAACCTGGAACACAAGGTTCTTCACATGAGTTGAATGGATTTTGGCAATTAGGTTGGCAGTTAGGAGTACCACAAGCAAGATACTCTTCATTCACTGAACAATTTTTTTCGCACATTTTCTTCGCAGCAGTTGCTGTTTATAAAACATCATTAAACCTTTTTAATATAAAATTTACTCAACTTTATATAAAATTCAAATTCACCTGTGAAAATAATGAAACAGACGTAGAGAGTTTTGTAAGCCATTTCTGATCCAATGAAACTTGTTTCGTTGAAATTCGATTAAATACTAAAGTGGCATGAACTTATCATTTCCATAAATATTCATTTACTTGACTGTCTTTAAAAACTTAACTTACTTATACTTTTAAGTTAAAAGTTTGATTGTCGTTTGAATAGAAAATTGAAATTGTGTTTAGTACGATTTATTTAATATCGAAGACCAATAAGCGTCGTGAATTGAGGATAAAAGTTCTAAAAATTATCATATGACGTATTTCTCACCTTCACACTCTCGAGCATAACATAAGAAATGAGGAATATTTGATTAAATTAAAATTGAAATAAGATGAATGATTTTCTAGAAATCTTCTTTGAAATTAATTAACATGTGACGTTGTCTTCCAAAATATTTGGTGTTGTAATACTTTCCTGGAAACTGTGAATGTTAAAATTAAGCTTGTCATCAATGAACATTGAAAATGCTGGAAAAGAAATTTACTTTATTCGTTTACTTACATGACAACATTGAGCTTTGATGAAATAAATATAATTCAAAATGTCTTACATTCGTTTCAGAAGATTATTACGCTTTTATTCAGATGATTTCGTAGCATTTGTGTTTTATTTATATAATATTTCAACTTCCTTCCTTCCTTCCTTAAGTGTAAATAATTGTGGAAACTTCCCCACAATATGATTTAATGTTTAATTCATTTTTTGTTTACAAGTTATCCTCTTACAAAAAATTTAGATGCGTATAAAAGTGATATAAGGAAATCGTTAATCAAAGGTACTCATGTGAATTAAACAGAGATAAATTGAAAACAGAAAAAATGCGAGACCACAAGTCACAGTTGTTGCCATTTTCGAAAATGTTGAAAGAGAAAATTGAGCTGAAAGAGAATGTTGAGCACTGGAATGTTTGAAACAACCATTGAAGAATAAGCGACAATTTTCGTTATAATTATATCAAGTTTATTTTATTTAACTTTCACATCGTTAAGCAGAACATCGTTTCCAGTAAAATAAAAGAAAAACTTTCCTGACAAATTTTTGATGAAAAGAATTTGAAAAAAAAATCTTTTGAAGCTTCATTTACCATGCAAATTCTTTTGCGATGTTTCCACTCATTTTCCTTGTGTTCCCACCATGTATAATGGCATTTTGTATTTTTATTTTTAAACTGAAAGAACAAATTTGTTGTTCCTTTGGAATTGAGAAATCGGAAACAAGTGAAATGAAAGACACAAAGACTTGAATTTAAAATTCAAAAAAAAGTTAAATCTAAAATTTCTTTCTAATTTTAGAAGCTTTTTCTCTTATTTTCGACTTCTGACATAAATTTGATTTTATTGATGAGGAAAGAAATGGCAAAAACCACTGATTATGTTAATCGAAACAGCAAAGCTTATTAACTGTTCTTTCAAGTCTTTTCATAAATGATATTCTAGTTGGTTGCTTTTAAGTCTCCCGATATTTAACATAAGCAATACTCAATAATGTAATGTTTGCGCTTTCATTTATATAATATGAGGAAATTTCAGACGTCTTTTTCAGTATTGTTCAACAACTTGTGCCATATTAATTCTTTTACAAAAAGATTTTTTTGGTGTTATGCACGATGTTAGAAATTTCTTCATTTATTTCCTTAGCATGTTGCTTTAATTGAAGATAAAATATTTTCGCTTGATTATTAGAGCGCATTTTAATAAATTTCCTCGTTTCAAAATAAAACACAAATCCGATTAATTATCAGAAATTTTTTAGGAGTTTTATGACTAAAATTTAAATTATGATTTTACTAAACTTCATTCATTGCTTAATAAATTTAAATATTTTTAAATGCGATGGAACATTATAATTGCCAATTAAGAACTTAAATAGATTAAATACCTGGATGAAAAGATTTTTATTATTTGTAAACAAACACACAAAATTGCAAAAATGTGAAATGAAACCTCATCAACTTCCTAAGTATATGAAATAATATCATAACGAATCAATGATCATTAATTTAATTGTAAGACATTGATTAAATAATTAACATAAAATTTTAATTCCCTTCACTCATTCATTTATATTTATTTATGTATATAAATATCTAATTATTGATAGTTTATTACGATTTTATCACAATTATAAATTAACACATTTATCTTATCGATTACAAGTAAAAAAATTGAGCTTTAACTTTGTCAATGATGTCAATTTAAGATTCAGATTTATGTAGCTTGTCACGCAATTTGTTTGATTGCTTCCGATTGAATCGACATCATCGACATCATGCAAATGCTCAATGAATGATTTATCTATGTTTATGTAGTTTTGTAGTTGAATGGATGTGCTGTGAGATGCAAGAGAAGGAAAATCGTGATTTTTGGTCATCTACATCTAGATTCAATTTTTATTTCCTTCCCTTATTTACTATGTGAGATTTTCTATTTATAAAACTACTCGATCTGTTTATGAAATGTGTGTTTGCATTAATTTTAATTCTTACGAATAAATTTATAAAAAAACATCTAAGTAAGTTCATTTTCCTATAA
Source organism: Clunio marinus (assembly GCA_900005825.1). Classification (NCBI taxonomy): domain Eukaryota; kingdom Metazoa; phylum Arthropoda; class Insecta; order Diptera; family Chironomidae; genus Clunio; species Clunio marinus. The sequence continues at coordinate 753,468 of CVRI01000021.1, read as the reverse complement.
ATCGAATAATACTTCATGTGATTTTAGCTCTACACTTTCTTAGTAGAGGCAGTAAGTGCATATGGATTAAATTAAATTAATTTTCGAAAGAACTTATTTTATAGCTAATTAAAGAAAGGTTGGAAATATGTTAATTAACAAATTTGAATAGCAACTTTCATTCAAATAATAGCGAGTAAATAGTTTAATAATTTGCGATATCATAAATATCTAAAGCATTGTTTGTTTAGTTTAAAGTGTAAATAGTAGTTCTGTTAAAAAGATGAGAAGTTATTCTCCAAAAATAGCCATTTAAATATAATCAGCTAAAGAAATCTACATGAAATTTGTTGAAACGATTGGAAACTTTTCACTCAGAATAATTCTCAATATTCTCCTTTTATTAATTATTGTCGCATATATTCTTAAAAATTATGTAATTTATATTGTTAAAATTCTCATTATTTAAATATTTTAATGTGAAAGGAAAAAAGCGGAAAATAAAGTGAAGGATAAGACACAATACTTCTAAATATCAAGCGGAATGAAGAGAATGAAAATTATTTTAAAAATCAAAGATAGGCACAAAGACGAGGAAATATTGAAATTTGTTTTGTTCTTTGTCATCTTATTACTCGAAAAAGTTAAATAGCTATCAATTTTTTTCTTCCTTTCATCGTAGAAAATAGAAAAGAATGGTCGAGAGATATGTTTACAGTAGTTCTTGTCAGTTTGACTGACAATACGAGAAGATATTATAATTTTTTTTATAAAATGGCAAGAATATTCCAAACGTGAGTGATTAAAAAGTGTTTTATATTTTAATGAATATTCGAGTGTTGTCTAAATCAAGAGAAATAAAATACAATTGTCACACTTTTTTGGATTCAAAAGTCTTTAAAATTTGACCTCGAAGATTTATTATTGGCTGCTTGTGACAATATCAAGTTTGGCATTCAAGAAATGAATCTATGAATGCTTGAAACTCTAAAAGCATTCTTTTGTTGTTAAATTTATTCAATTTATAACAGCCAATTGTTGTTTTAAAGGTTGTCTGGGAAATATTTCTTTCTTAAATTTAAATAAGTCCTCAAGAACTTCTAATAAAAAAGGTCTATTTAAAGTGTATATAAAACTTAATTTAACATATAAACCTGTTTCTTTTAACTTTTGTTTTGATAAACCTCAAATTATATTTAAATAAATTAAATAAATCATAACGAAGAAATTGCTCGTAATGCAAAAAGTTTTCTAAATCAAAGCGAGGAAAATTTTCTAATTCTTTTAAGACGTGTGACACGTCACGTGTCAAATCAATTGTAAAACTTTTGTAGCCGTCATAAAGGAAGTTGAAAGTTTCTTTTTTCCTCTCATTTTCCCCATGAATTTGATTCAACGAAACTTTTTGCACAAACATTTTTTTTTGTAAATTTTTGTCTTTTTACTTTTTTTTTGGGATTTTTTTTACTTTTTTTTTGTTTCAGCTTGTAATTGTGATTGTCATACGAAATCCATTTCCGTGTGGTGTTTAGTCGCTCGCCGATCCATTGCACGTTCAAAATATTTCTTTAACTCCGACACAATGAAAACTGAAGATGTTAACGTGAGCAGAAAAATTATGTCACTTATGGTCAAAGCTTCAGTTTGAAAAACCATTTGTAAAGGTGGAAAAAAAAATGACCAAAAGTTGTCCAATCATTGAAAATCCAACCGCGAATAAAAACATTTTATTCGAGAACAATCCAATCTGTCGTTATAAGCTTATTAAAATTTCTGGAAGTTTCGGTTCAATAAAGCGTAAAAACTTACCTGAAAAACGCTTTTTGTTTGTGAACGACAACTTAAAGCATTCCACATGTCAAACAGCACGAAACATGTAAACGTCATTGTTGTATCTCGTTTTGTTTTACCACCAGATCCATCTTCCATTTCACGTTGAAACACATAAAGAGTTCCGACAATTATTAAACCAGCAGACAGCAAAACGTTAATGATGAGAGACTTTGAGATCATCGGCTCTTTGACATTTCTTGGTTTCCTTTTAAGAACATCTTGATCAACTGGTTCGACACCTGATTGATTAGATAAAGAATGATGAGATTAATTTCTGTTGAAGATTTATTCCACTGCAACTTACCAAGCGATTGTGCTGGTGGCCCATCCATTATGATATTTATCCACAAAATCTGCATAGCATTTAACGGGTTTGGAATTCCCATTAATTGTGAAAGTGTAATTAGTGAGAGAGCAGCTATCGATGTGCTTAATTGAAACCGTACGAAATTTCTGATGTTGTAGAATATTCCTTTGCCTTCTTCAATCGCAGCTCTAATTTTGTTTTTAATTTAAATGAAAAATATTAAATAAAGAATAAGAAAATTAATGAAAACTCACATAATTGTATGAAAGTCGTCATTGACTAAAATCATATCAGCAGCTTCTTTACAAACATCTGTTCCATTCTTTCCCATTGCAATTCCAATGTCAGCACGTTTAAGAGCAACACCATCATTGACACCATCACCTGTCATTCCCACAATGTTCCCAGTGTGTTGCAGTGCTTTAACAATCGCCAACTTATGTTTTGGTGTTACGCGATAAAAAACGCTAACATTATTGATGACTTTCTCAAGTTGCATCTCATTCATTTGATCAATGTCATGGCCACTTATCGCTTGTTGATGGATTGTATCTAAGCCAATAAGTTGAGCTATTGTGGAGCAAAAGTGAAAAGAAATAAGAATAAGAACAAGTTCATCGATAAATTTTACTTTCTACAAAACCCAAACTCGAACCCAAAATATTTTCATTGTTACTTCATTGGAATTTCTGGAGATTCCCCAAAAAAAAAGAAAATTTCTTTTTTAATTTCACAACCGATACGAACATTTCTTGTCAAAAATGTGGAAGGAGAAGTCCAATGAAACAACCAATTGTGGTATAAAAGGAAACGAAATATTCCAGAAATTATCACTTTAGTTTTGATTTTAAACCTTATCAAAAGTTACTTAAAAAATAAAGAAATAATGAAGACTTTTACAATTTTCATGTTAGTGGTTGCAGCAGCAATTTTGAGCGACAATGCAGATGCAAAGATTTTCAAGAAAAAGAAATGGTTCCCAACATTCCATCTTGGTCTTGCGAATACATTTGGAACAAGTGACAAAGGACCTGTAGCATATGAAGAACATCCCAAAGTTGTGGAAATTGTGAAACATGTTCCCGTCATTCAAAAAGTTGAAGTTATTAAGCCCGTAGAAATCATAAGAACTGTGAATATTCCAGGTAAGAAGACAAGGAAAAGTTTTGTGAATTTAGAAACTTAACGAATTTCATTTTACAGTTGAGGTTATCAAAGAGGTTGAACTCATAAAGCATGTTCCAGTTATTCAAGAAGTTGTAAAGGAAATTGAAATCATTAAAACGGTTGAAGTTCCAGTTGAAGTTATCAAAGAAATTGAAGTAATTAAAGAAGTGCCAGTCGTGAAAACAGTCGAAGTTGCGAAACCTTATCAAGTTATCAAGCACATTCCAGTCGTCAAGACAGTTGAAGTGGAGAAGCAAGTCGTTGAGAAAGTCCCCGTCGCCCAAATTTCACATTACACAAAAGAAATTGCCCTCCCAAAAATTCCACTCCCAAACCTTAAAAATCCATTAAACTTCTTACATCCACAAACTCAAACTGCACATCAATACGAGACAACATAACGACCTCATTGAATTTTTGAAAATGTTAAATACTTTAAGCCATAAGAAGCCATTAGAATGAAGACATTTAAAAGCCAAACAAATTAATTGAATATAAATAAAATGAAATGTCAAATATAGAGAAAAATAAATAAATTGTTTAACTAATAATGACAACTCACCAATTGCAACAGCAGTTTCATGTGCATCGCCAGTGACCATCTTAACTCTAACACCGCTTCGATTAAGAATATCAATAGATTCACGTACAAGTGGCCTTGGTGGATCGGTAATGCCAACAAGGCCAAGATAAACCAAATCAGTTAAAGTTCTTCCTTTTGCAAGTGCAAGAACTCGCAAACCTTTTCTTCCAATTTCGTACGCTTCCGAAAGATATTCAGATTCACTTTGTTTCGTCAATGCCACAATTTGTCCATTGAAAAGAATCTTCGTGCATTGCGGAAGAACCATTTCAATTGCACCTTTGACAAAGAATATTTCTTCTTTATTATTATTAGCAACATATCGTGGAATAACTGAAACTGCCATCATTTTTTGTTCGGAACTAAATGGATATTCCTTAGTTCGAATGAATTTATCACTAATTGTGTACATTTGATTCTTCATTGCCAGTGCAAGCAACGCACCTTCAGTTGGTGTTCCTAATAAAACTTCACCTTGAATCAAAGCATTGTTGCAAATAGCACCAGCTTCGATAATTTGATTGATACTCTGTTTAGCTATTTCCATGTTTGTACAGTCGCGAATGTGAATTTCTCCATTGTCATTGTAACCAGCTCCTGTTACATCTGCCATGTATCCGTCAGCACTGATGATTGTCGTCACAGTCATTTCATTTTTTGTTATTGTTCCTGTCTTGTCACTACAAATGACATTAACGCATCCAAGTGTTTCAACTGTCGGCAATTTCTTAACGATACAATTTCTCTTAGCCATTCTCATGACTCCTAATGCCAAAGTTACCGTCACAACAATTGGCAACCCTTCAGGAATGGCAGCAACAGCTAAACTGACACTGATTGTGAACATCTCTACGAGAGCCTTTCCTTGTAACCATCCTAAAAGCATGATGATGCCAATAATGCAAAAGGAATAGAAACTAAGCTGGGCTCCTAAAATGTCCATCGATTTTTGAAGTGGAGTCTTTGGCGCTTCTTCCGCTTGCATCATCTTAAAGACCTCTCCAAATTCGCTCTGCTCGCCTGTACTCACAACAATTCCTTTTCCATTTCCGCATCTAACTAATGTTCCCATGAAAGCAATGTTTCGCATGCTGCTGTGATTCTTTCCAGTTCCAGGAACATGAGCAAGAACATCAGTTGTCTTTCTAGCTGGTTCTGTCTCACCAGTGAAACTTGATTCATCAATTGAAAGATCAATTGCTTCATAAAGTCGAATATCTGCTGGCACACGATCACCAACCGAAAGAAAAACGATGTCACCTGGCACAAGATTTCTGGCAAGAAACGTGTCTAAGCGGTTTTCACGTAAACTGAATAAAAGAATGATAAGAAAAAAACTTACAAAATGCCATTTATTCATTCTATTCATTCATAGATAAGAGAAAAAATATTGCCAACTAACCAATGACACTCAGGCGGAACAAGCTTTTTAAGCTCTTCAAGAGATTTCTCTGAACGATATTCTTGAATAAAGGCGACTGTCACTACAATGATGATGGCTATTGTTATACTTATAGCATCATCAAATTGTTGCATGATTATTGAAACAAGTGCAGATCCTAAAAAAGAACAGGCATTGATATTAATTTGATTAATTTTCTTGAGTCACGCGACATATTTTACGCTTGTGCATTAACTCACCTAAAAGTAATAAAATCAGAGGATTTTTAAACTGCTCCACATACTTCTTGAATGTACTGTCCTCTTCTGGAGCACTCAGTTCATTAAATCCTATTATTTTTGAACGACTCAATGCTTCTTGCCATGTGAGGCCATTCCTTAGATTACTGTGAAGTCGACGTTCAACTTCCGAAGCGGAATATGTTGCTGACTCGGCAGTCGATAACAACATTTCTTTGGCGAAATTTAAGCCGTCGGCCTGTGATATATTAAATGAATTGATAATATCAATTAGCACATTACTATTACGTCGCTTCTTCATTAGACAGGAATTTAAATATAGTTTAAATCAACACAAACAACTACCAATGATTAAAATAGAAAAATGATTAATATTGGAAATCATTTTCAATTGAAGAATGTAACCACTTGATAGACTCTTCATTACTTATTTCTCTTCTTTTTCTTTTTCATTACGTTCCCATGAAGAATTAAAGATATGATTTTTTGTCGACGTTTAAAGTGTTTTTGAAGGAGAAAAAAACGTTTTTTTTATTGATCGTTAGACAACGTTAAAAATGAATTGAAAACGTTAAAATTGGGGCCATTAAAAGCTATTTAAGAAAGGAGACTATCGGCTGCTCATGAAGAAATATTGGGAACATCGACATTTGATTCTAATCAAATAAAAGCTTTTTTAGATTAAATTTTCCTCTTTCCCATTACCATTGACATTGCTACGTAATGATCCATGATTGTTAGTAAAGCACGCATCAACGGTTTCACACTTTTTATCCAGTTAAACATTAAAAATTAAAGACAAATTAATTAAAAGCTTCAAAGCTTGTAAAATGTTTAAGTTCACCTCCGTTAGTGTTCATTTAGTTAGACAAACATTAAATCTTAAAGTAGTGGTAAAACTACTGCAACATCATCATAAGTAAATAGAATTACGGAAGTAACACAAGAGTTCAAAATATCTTTTTACTCATAATGAAAAGCAAACATTAAAGGGTTTTTGATAGAAGAGGGTGATTTGATTTCCTTCCGACTTTTCATTTACAAAATCACAATACGAAACACAAAGAAAATTTCTTTTCAATTTTCCAATATGACGTCATTTTAAGCTTTACTTTTGAAGTATTGTTCTTATGAAAGTATTACTTAATCATGGGAACACTCAGTAGTACTTTCGGTGATTGTTGAGATAAATGAAAACCTATTAAAAACCCATAAAACATCCCTTATCAGCAAAAAACACTCACAGAGATTTTCTTATTGGTTTGAAAAATAATTATTTCACTTTTATCATCACTTTGAGACACTTGTTCATATTTGTGATTTTGACCTTTTACGTTTTTACTATTTTTCATGGTTCTCTAATAAATTAAACTACATCAAGCACTGTTTTTCACGGAATAAAATAAATTATTTTATATTCATGTTGCGACTTTTTTCATACGCGGTATCGTTCGATTGAATATTATGCACACAGTCTTTACTTGAATATTCTGCACAATATATTTGAATTTTTCAAGTGCGTTAAACTTTTCGTAAATCTTAAGCTTGGTCATTCAATTTTTTTCTAAAATCATTTTAGATATTCATCTACATCAAACGTCATTTATTGAAAGTTTGGTTCTATTAGGTTTGACAAATTTAGGATTAAAGTACAAGGTTTAAAATATTAAAACAAATAAATAAATTAAGCTTAATAACATTAGAGGTTTAAGCAAACGAGAAGAATTTCGTTCATTGTCAAGATTGAGCTGATTAAAAAGTTCTTCAGGAATATCTATATAAACTTTATCAACTCCGAAATGAAAAATCATATCGCGAAGTTTTTCAACATTCACGGAATCGTTGACTGATGACCAAAGCGTAAATGTAATTGCATTAGTCATATTAAGTGACCTGTATAAATGATCAAGTTCAGTGACACTTTGACTGGCAATTCCTGCTCGAACAGGAAAAGTTATCTGGTTTGTGATGTTGTTTTCTTTTATGACGTTTATCATTGCATCAACTTGTTCTTGAGTGTAATGACCATCTGTGTAATTGTAACCCCAAGCTGTTGTCCAACCAGGACTTAGAACAGCATTTTTTAGTTTCTTTGCACCATCAAAGAATTCCTGGGCATCCACTGGTATGGTTGAAGTGTTGTTCCATGGTCCCGGATAAATATCTGCATTAATCCATACAGGGTAATCCATTGTATCCCACAATTCCATCAGCAAAGGAAGAGAACTTTTATAAACAGTTGTCGATTTGAAATCCAACTTCACTCCTTTCTTCTCACTTATATCTTTATTTTTATTGTAATCAAGGACTTGATTAAGAAAACTTCTCAAAGATATATCAGAAGTTGTTTCTGGAGGATGTCCCATTATTGGTTGCATTTCTTCTGAGGAATCATTATTTAAGACCCCATACACAATATCAGCTTCAATCATATTGATATCACCTTTAAATATTTATTAAAGTTTCATTAATATTACTAATTAAAAAATATAAATTTACATACGCACTTTTGAGAACTTCATCTAATAAGCTTTGAGAGTTTGTCCTATGTGACCATGAGATCGATGTAAGATTAGTCAAAGTTGTTTCCATTTCGTCTCCTGAACAACTGCATAGTAAGATAAGATGAATCAAGAGAAAACTTAATATGGAAAATTTTTGAGCCATTTTAGTTTTCCTTGGAAAGCTGGCGTTTTAAATAATCAAAATTAAGCAAATTATCAGCAATCTACAATTACGTAATGCGAAAACGTTAAATTTCCTCGAGACTAATGAGTGTAACTTGCTTTTCTGATAAATATTTTTAAAGAAAACATTTTTAGTAACAATCGAAACAAGAAAAACTTGAAGAATGAAAGAAAATTTTGAAATACAGCTCAATAGGATTATGAATCAAAGTCAGTAAATCAGCGGCAATCTAATCAATAAAAATAACACTTGAAGTTTTGTTGAATTGTTTAATTATATCAACTTGATACATTTGTCAACACAAATATCAATGAAAACTTATTTACCGAAAATTGGCAGGGTTTGGTTTTTACCGTTGCTGTGAATTCAAACTCGAATCGGTTGTTTACATTCGGTTTATCCGGTTGATAATATCAGTGAATCTAATTGGAATTTTGGTATCATATTAAAGACATATTTTTGCATTCGTACCTGTTTAGTGCAGCAGTTTTTGATTAATTTTATACTATTCAACTTCATAGAATAAAGCTTCATAATGATGGTTAGTTCACATTTAAAAATTATTAATGACTTTTCATTTAAAGAAGAAAGTAAATTTTTGGGTTGACTCATCAGTTTCAATTGATAAGGAAACAAGAAAAATTAATATTTACTCTCTTTCACTAATACTAGGATGGTGATGATGATTCTGGATCTGCAAGTCCTCAAAAAATTGTTCCAGATACAAAGCCCAACACGGAAAATCCTATCAAAGACACACAACCAGAATCCTTACCTGATAATACTTTAATTGTGGAGATTTCTGATGCACTTAGCGAGAAAGATAGAGTGAAGTTCACTGTTCACACTAGAACAACTATGCCTGTAATTTAATTAAGATTTTTTTAATACAATTTATTTAATCTTTGCTTTTTCGCGGTTTAGTGTTTTGCAAAACAGGATTTTCTTGTTGTTCGTCAGTTCGAAGGTTTGCTTTATATTTATTCTAAAATTTCTAAGAATATTGCTAATAATTATTTACAATTACAGAATTCGTTTGGCTCCATGATAGATTTGAAGAGAATGAAGAATACGCTGGTTATATCATTCCACCTGTTCCTCCTCGACCAGATTTTGATGCATCAAGAGAAAAACTGCAACGTTTAGGTGAAGGCGAAGGCTGCATGACAAAAGAAGAGTTCAAGAAGATGAAAGCTGAACTCGAAGCTGAATATTTGGCGACTTTCAAGAAAACTGTTGCAATGCATGAAGTTTTCTTACAACGTCTTGCACAACATTCCGTTTTTCGAACAGATTCTCACTTGAAAGTCTTTCTTGAATATGATCAAGATTTATGTGCTAAGCCACGCAATACGAAATCTTTATTCGGTGGATTAGTACGAAATTTAAGTAAAACAACAGATGAACTTTATCTTGGAGCAACAGTTCGTGATGTCAATGACTTCTTTGAAAACGAGCTTCAGTTTTTAAATGAATATCACTCTCATCTTAAGGAAGGCGCTTCAAGAAGCGAGAGAATGGCGAAGAAACACAAGGAACTCGCTGATAGTTACATTAAAATATCATCAGGGCTCATTCAGCTTTCGACTATTGAACAAGGATCAATGGAGAAATTCTGTGCTAAGACAGCTGAAACATTTGAAAAGATGAGAGTGAGTAAATATATTTTGATGAATATTTAGATATTTTATTTTTCTTGTCATTCTAAGAATATGGAAGGAAGAGTTGCAAGTGATCAAGACTTGAAGTTAGTTGATACATTAAGGTATTATCAAAGAGATAGCAATGCAGCCAAAGCACTTCTTGTTCGACGATTAAGATGTCTTGCATCGTACGAAGCTGCAAATAGGAATTTGGAGAAAGCTCGTGCTAAAAATAAAGACGTTCATGCTGTAAGTATTTTATGTTCAGTTCTTCATTTATCATCAAGTTTATTATATTATTGCATTCTTTACACGCATAAGCCTTTGGAAGTTCAAGAAGTATAATCATTTTAATGCCTTTAAATTTAATTCTATTTTTGATAAACTTTCAATTGTTATTTATTTTAATTTCTTTTTTTTCTAAACAAGGCTGAAGATCTTCAAACGAAAGCATGCGAGAAGTTTGAATCTATGTCTGCACGTGGAAAAGAAGAATTAATATCATTCCGAAAGAGAAGAGTTAATGCATTCAAGAAGAGTCTTATTGAATTAGCTGAACTTGAAGTGAAACACGCAAAGACTCAGTATGATTACCTGAAGGTGTGCTTAGATGAAAACTTGCTTAAATTGCAAGAAATTTAAGCTTATAGCTCAGCAGCTCTTTGGATCAAAATCGAGTATCTAAATATTATCTAATTTTATTATCAATGTGTTTATTTTCTTTATTAATTGTATTAAATTCTTCCATTACAAGAACATTGCAATTTCTAAGAATTAATTAAATTTATGTCTATTTGCCGATGCTTATCCGTACAATTTATGAATGTTTATTCTTACTATTACATTATGTTTTCGATATTATTATATTATCACATCTATCCAGATTAGTCACATAATAAAAACATTAAATTTCATAAAATGAATAAAACCAAAAGATTCGTATATATTGAAAGAAATTTCATCTCAATGGCACTCACTCAATAATATCTGAAAAAAAACTAAACACAAAAGGTTGAAAAATCTCAATAACTTCACTTTCAATTAAAGAATTTTATTTTCGGTTAATTTTTAATCCATCAATCTACTCTTCTAAACAGAATTCCGGTTTGAAACCCAATTTCAGTTCACTCTGTCGTTCTAGAGAATGAAAAAATTTAATGATGCTCTGTTGGTTTCTTATCATCATCTGGATGAGGTTGTTCGTCATCGGTATGAGGAAAGAATGTAGGATTGTTAAGAGGATCCAAGGCGGCTTCAGGGAATGCGTCTTTGAAATCTTCCATGGTCATTTGATTGAATGGCAATAATGACTTCAAGTGTGCAATCGCCTTTTCATGTTCAGCAATACGAGTTTGGGAATCAGCGACAAACTGCTTAATTTGTTTGGTCACTTGTTCCTTTTGCTGATCAACTTGAGCTGACGTAGTATCCGCTGGATACGGAACCTTCATGGATTCGTATTGCTTCTGGAAACTGTCAACCATTCCGGCAATGGGAACCTTATTTTTGTACACCGCCCAGTCAATCTTTGGGGGAGCTTCTGGATTAGCGAGAACACTGACATGCAAATGAAAAACAAAATAGCATTGAAAAGTCAGAAAATTATTACTTAATCAAATTTTAACCACCTTCTCAAATATTTATCACTCTTCGATTTAAAAGCAATGAAATTAGTTTTCTGTGCAGGTGGAACACGTTCCGCAATTGCGGTCCAGTTAATAGAGGATTGAGCGATACGGCGAGCCATTTCAAGAAATTCTAGAAGGAGAAAATTAAATTCAAAATATTTTCTGAAAATTTTCTGCCTAAACTTACTAGTCGTTCACCCCTCGTTGTGTAATCTCAAAATTTTATACCCCCTATACCTGTACAGGTGAGCTGCGTACCCAACTTTGGGTGAATATTTCTTTGTTGTCTAATGTAAAAAATATTTAATATTTTATTTAAATTATTTATCATAAGTTCAATAGACATAAATAATGTTTAAAAAGAAACATCAATAGTAAGAGCACTCTTTGAAAATGAATATGTGCCAAAAGTGTTAAGTTCTCTATCATAAAATTTCAAATATACACGACTGAGTCATCATTTAACAGCAAGTACTCGAATATAAAAAAACAACTTCAAAAAGCTTGCACAACTAATTAGCGAAACCAAACGGGATTCTCACGAAAAGAAACAGAAAAAATGTCGCGAAACAAAGTTGTTCAACGTAGCACTATTAATCCATTTGAAAGCCTCATTAACATATTACCGTGCGATAGGCCCATCAAAAGTATACAATTGCTTGAGAATTACGAGGCATGCCCTGCTCACTTTATTCCTTTGCATAAGACATTGGATAGCGACAGTGATGCAGATCTTTTCAAGGAAAATATTTTATTTGGAAAGAGGCATACACGATATTTGTGTATATCCAAGACTGAAGGTCTTCCAAATTTCGTTTTAGAGAAGCTCAAAATTATCGGTACCAATGAACATCTTGCAAATGAAGGATTCATATCAATAAAAAACACCTCAGATACAAACCAAAAGGCTTGGAGAAAGAAGCAATTGGTCTATAAATTGTCAAAGACTGAAGTTGCTGCCGAATGCATCACTGACATAATTATTTTAACAAAGTTCAATCGTCAGATGATAACCGACGGTTTTCAATATTTAGGAGAACTAGAAAAAGTACACATCTGCTATAAAGTGGCTCCAGTGAAGCCTGAAATTTCCGATTTCACGGAACAAATTGAGAATCTCAAAATCAATTCAAATCTTTATCCTTCGGTGAGTATCAAAATAAATTTTTGCTTTTCTTCTCGATTTCTTTAACCTTGATCATATTGAAAATTTTTATTTATTCAGACTGAAGGTGATCATTATTATGAGTCATTACAAGCTTCTTATCAGTTACCCATATCACCGTCAAATCGTCCGGTTCCATTAAGAAAGGCTCCTTTACCGCCTACACCAACTACACCAATTGAGATAACAAACAATGCCAGCAACAATAGTAATACTGGAACATTATCTCATTATCACAATGACTTCATTGGTGTCCCGTGGGCAGTTTTGAATCCAAAATTGAAAACAACTGCTTTTGATTTGGATTTACCGAAATTCGTTGATAGATTTGATGCTCTCGAATATGATTTTCAATTGGAACGACAAATTCTTTGTACAACAAAAGGAGAAAATAGGAAATCATCTTCAACTAATCCATTTTTTTAAAAGCCATTTTTGTCCCTTACATGGCGTTATGAATGAGAAAAGAAGCAGCTGATTAAAAATAATATTGATCAAAACACTGAATTTTTTAAATATATTTATATTAGAAAATATCTAAGAAACTAACAAGGAGAAAATGAAAATTTATTACGTAGATCAAGACGTATCTTTTTTTAATATATTAAAGTAATAAATGTTTGCGAATACTGCCCCTTTAAGGTGTATGATATTTATAAGAAAGTAGCTATAAATAGATTTTTTTAAATCAAATCGATTTATTAGATATTAAAACAAAATGTATCGTTTAATTAACATAAAATGCAATTAAAATTTTAAGTAGCAAATAAAAAGTTTTAAAATAAAAGAAGAGTTAAAGTTTATAACGGAAGTTAAATATTCACATTTGTCCGGGTGAGAAAAGTTGTCCGGGTGAGAAAATTGTACACTCTCCACCTGAAACTAACTTTGGAGAGGCGAGTTTTAGGTAGAGAGTGTACATTTATCTCAGTAGTGAAGTCTTTTAAAAGAAAGTAAAATTCATTGTTTATAAAAAATACAATTTCAATAGAAGAAAAAAGAAAAATGATAATTTAAAATGTAAGTATGCTTTATTAAGGCATCTCTTATCATATTAATATTCGTTTTTGCAGGAAAAATTTGCTAGAAGTACCGAAAATTGAATTTTTTAATGATTTCTCGGTTTTTGATGGAAAATTTGATATCGGAAATAACTTCGACTCGATTACCCAAAAATTAAGAACTTTATCAGCATCGCTCCCGCAAGTGACATTACCTGAGACTGTTTCGTTATCATTAGAGTCGATAAAAAAATTAGAAGTTTACGCGTATTTTCTTAGAAGTCTTCAAAATCTTATTTTCTTGTTCAATACTATCAACTTCTTTAATATCAATCTTAATCTTAATCTCAATTTAACGACGCAAATTAACGCAACGATCAGCAACTTTTACTGTTTTCTAAACCAAATCATGGAAATTATAAACTTTAGCAATAAGAAAACTTGGGAAGAGTTGAAAATGGCAGTGAATGATATTCGAAAAAAGTTTTCATCACTTTCATGCTCAATTCCGTCGAATATTCACTTTCGTGAGCTTGCTGACGGAAGATTAAGGATTTACTTCCTGTGTGCTCAATCAAAATACGACACACTTCTCTATATTGATGTCAATCCAAATGAGGAAAAAGAACAGTCAATGTAAGTAACATTTTTGCAAATTTTTGAAAAGAAAACTTTATTTTTGGTGAAAGTTCTTGTTGCATAAATTTTTCATTAATGAATGAAAACACAAAATGAGGTCAATGGCGTACACTCAGGAAATTAATAATTTTTCTGTGTGTTTTATTAAATATTTTATTTGTTTCTGTTTTCTTTGTTGCAGTTTTCAATGGCATCCAGTTCTTGATGCATCAATTGGCTCAAACCTCACATCGCTTAATGCATCTCGTGAACTTCAATTATTGTTGGAACGTAAAAGATTGCCGGCATGGGGTATGAGCTCGTATGAGTTTCATAAGAAGAGTGGGAAAATTATTTTTCAAGCTTGCAACTCGCTTTACATGTGCTTGGATACCGGTTTCAATGTGAGTTATTTGTTAATTCATGATCTGGTTTTAACAACTATTATTAACAACAACAATTTCAACTTACTAACATTGATCTTTTTTTTATTTCATCATAAACAGACCACACCACTTTTTCCTACTGAACTTCGTACATGTCAAAGTCAAGACTGGTCGCCAATCGATCCGAAAATATCGCCACAAAACTCTGATCTCGTTGCTTATGTATGTGGGAATGACATTTATGTTAATCATTCAATAAGTGGACATGGAGAGAGATTAACACATGCACACGGTTCAAAACGCAATGATCCGTTAAGTGCGGGCGTACCCTCGTATGTGATGCAAGAGGAATTTAATCGTTATCAAGGCTTTTGGTGGCAGCCGAAAAGCACTGATGGAATTTATCGAATTTGCTACGAAGAGACTGACGAAAGTGACGTCAGCATCTTTTCCTTTCCCTCAGCTCACTCAATGGGAGGTGAAGAATATCGCTTCCCAAGAGCTGGCACACCAAATGCTAAAAGCACACTAAAAATGGTTGAATTTAGGTTGTCAGAGTCACTTCGCATCACGGATGTGTGTATAAAAGAATTACAAACTCCACTCAATTACTTATTTCCTTACATGGAATATATCGTAAGAATTGGTTGGACACCAGACTCAAATTATATTTGGACGCAACTTTTAAATCGTCAGCAACAAAAGCTTGAATTGATTCTCATTCCGGTTGAATGTTTCTGTTGTGAGCCCTACAATAGCAATCCATCATCACCCGAATCTGTATCAGAAAAACATATGTGGAAGTCATCGGTTGTTGATAAAACGTCGAAGCCCATTCAAATCATTTACACAGAGACATCGCAACAATGGATTAATGTTCATGATTTGTTGTATTTTCTCGAAATAACTGAGTCGCAAGTAGAATTTATTTGGGCATCAGAAGAGTCAGGTTACCGTCATTTGTATCATGTGACATCATCGTTGGAAGTGAGACCGCCACAAAATGGCTTTCGCACACATTCAGCATTCTGTGATGAGAATACAATTGATGACAATTTGAGAGCAAGAATTATAAAGAAGACGCCGTTGACGATGGGTGAGTGGGAAGTGTTGGGTAAAGATTTGTGGGTTGATCGACAAAGAAATCTAGTTTACTTCATGGGTTTGGCACATTCGCCACTCGAGAAGCATCTTTATGTGTTCAATCTCTCTTATCCCGATAAGAAGCGTCTGCTTACCACACCCGGCTCGACAAACTCTATCGAATTTAATGACAATTGTTCGATCCTTGTACGAACACATTCGAGTACAAATCAGTTACCATCGACTGAAATATTGCGAGTGAAGCAAAGATGTGAAGTTGGAAGTGTTGATGGCATTGATCTTTCACCACTTGGTTACATGATTGTTGGAAATTTTGACAATTCTGAGTTTACTCCGCTTATTTGTGACATAACAATTTCATCAGGCGAAACACTTTATGCACTTGTTTTTAAGTGAGTTTTTATTTTAAAAACTTTCCTTTTCATGATATTAACTTTTAATCATTTCTCACAGACCTCATAACTTCAAACCTGGAATGGTCTATCCGACAATTCTTAATGTTTATGGCGGTCCCGAAGTACAAACAGTTTCCAATAGCTTCAAAGGTATGCGACAACTTCGAATGCATATGTTGGCATCACAAGGATATTGCGTTGTTTGTATCGACTCAAGAGGTTCGAGACATCGTGGTGTGCAGTTTGAAAGTCATTTAAGACGTCGATTGGGAACAGTTGAACTCGCCGATCAGGTTGAAGTTTTCAGAATTTTATCGAAGCAACTCGGATACATTGATATGAATCGTGTCGCTATTCATGGTTGGTCGTATGGTGAGTCTTGACTTGTTTTTTATTTAAATTGAAATTATCTGAAACTGTTGTTATTAATTTTTCAGGCGGTTACTTAAGTTTAATGGGTTTGGTGCAATATCCGGACTTGTTTAAAGTTTCTATCGCCGGAGCGCCAGGTAAATTTTTTTCTTAATTATTTATTTCTCACTTATTTGACACTTTTTTAATTATTTATTTAGTCACAAGTTGGGAGTTTTACGACACTGGATATACAGAAAGATATATGGATTTGCCAGAAAATAACAGACAAGGATACTTTGCTGGTTCTGTTCTCAGTTACATAAATAAATTTCCTGATGAGTAAGTTTAGCAAACAAATATAATTTCAATTGTTTTTATCTTTTTTAATTAATTAATTTCAGAGCTAACAGATTACTTTTAATTCATGGATTAATTGATGAAAATGTCCACTTTTATCACACATCACAACTTATAAGTCAATTGATAAAAGCTAACAAGGTGACATTAATTTATTTTAATATTTAATTGTCTAATTTGTAACTCAATTAAAATATTTATTTCAGCCGTATACTCTTCAGATTTATCCTGGTGAAAGACATTCGTTAAGAAGCTTAGAGTCGTCAAAACATTACGAGACTTTCTTGTTGCAATTTTTGCAAGACAATTTATAAGAAGTTGCAAGAGAAGTTGTTTTGTTAATAGTTTTTGTTTGAGTGCCACTTGACATTGAAATGCATCATCATTAATCACATCGTTAAATGTCAGATGAACGGAATCAAGTGATGTTCAAATTAAAATATCACAGAGATTATTAAAAGTTTTTATTTGCCGCTCTTTCTTGCTTACTCAACTCATTTTTGCTGCAGTTTAATTAGAATAATAGTCAAGATGAAGTTCCTGAATCGATATATCCTCATTCAATAACAGGGTTCGTTATTTTCATTATTTTTTTGTTATAATGCTGTTGCTGTAGTGTATTACAACAGTTTTAACACCACAATGAACATTAACGGCGAACCCTTTTTTTTTCAAACCTCTACATTTAACTACTCTACCTCCCGTCTTGTTTTCTTAATCACGACACATGATTCTCCATTCAGACACTCACCAAATCAATGTTGCATTTGGCATGTTGACAAGAATCATGTAAATGTGAATATAAAAACAAGACGGTAGTTGAGAAAGATGAAGGCTTTCATAAATGATTCCGTTCGTCGTCAGCCCAACGTCCCAATGTCTTTCGACTGTTTTTTTTTCTTTGAGTTGTTGAGAAAAAATTAAATTATTTATAAGAAGAATATTTAGTAACAACTTTTTTTATTATTTCTATTTTGTATCAATTTCTTTTTCAATTGATTAATGTTCTTAAATAAACTAAATAAATTGATAAAATTAAAACTTATGAAAAGAATAAAAACTGGATGCAAATCTGTGTTAGCTAAATAACTTCAATTTTGTTTAATTGCCGCAATTTTAAGTACTGAGAATCAATCATCGTCTATTTTAGATGTCCCCATTGACCATAAAAGAGGATTATCTGTTGTAATGTTGACAACATTAGTTGTACAATCATAAGTATTACTTGTGCTTACAATCCCACCAAACTTCAATGTTTGATTTTTAAGATTCCATTTAAGTCCATTTGTTGAAACTTTCGTGGGTTCAAATGGAATAAGAGCGCACCAAAACTTTTTAACATTTTCCGGAATGTGAATCTCATGGTGGCCAGGGGCAAGTAACCATGAAAGGCTGTTTGCAGAAAATAAAAATATTGGAATTTGTTTATCCTTCGATTTTAGATTATTTTTAAAAAGTGTGTTAATGTTTGCTAAGATTTGATCCATACGACCTGACGTTTCACACAATACAATACTATTTTCTAAATTTAGCTCTTTTATAGACGGTTCAAGTACTCGAAGCGACTTTGTAAAATCTGTTTCATCTTGATCAACTGTTTTGATCACGCGACTTTTATTGAAAAAGGCAATACTTTCTGTACTACACGAGTCGAGGTCACCAGTAATGAAATTTGGATGTTTAAGCTTATCTTCTAAACTATGTTTTCTTATCCACGAAAGCCATCGATTTGTACCACCATCGACAGTAATTTTAAGAGATGCTACAAAAATGTAAACAAATTTATTATGACAAAAAACGACAATTTTGTGAATGATTCTCACCTTGACTCCATAAACATTCGACAACTTCTTTATTCGCGTTTATTGGACGATTTAAAACTATTACAGCATAATTTTTAACATTCTTAATCTTCTCTACACTTAAAAAATTACCAGGAAACCATTTCGTTGTCATATTTTACAACCACGCGCGAATTAAGTCAGTTGTCAGACGAATGTTTAAAACGGGGTGTACAAGTACATAAGCTACGTCAAAAGCTTTGTTTGTTTACAAACATTGAAAAAGTATTTTAAAGTTTGTTGTGCCTTTAAGAAATTAATTTATAAAATCCGATGTCTTCCTCCCAAATAATTCATCTTGATTTAGCCAGACTTCCTGTGAATCAAAAGGAAAATCTTTGCAAAATTCTCGATCAAAATGATTGCTGGGAAGAGCTTGGATTCCTAATGAAATTTAGTGAATTCGATATTGCTGTAAGACTTTCTTTTCAATTACGTTGTAGATTGAAATTTGATACCAAGGTATTTCATGACCTCGTTAATTTTAGAATGTAAAAACTGAAGCAATTCGTCTTAGACGTTCACCTTCTGGAGTTCTTCTCATGAAATGGGAGAGATACGCTCATAATGTGACTGAACTTTTTAAACTTTTAGCTGACATGCAACATTTTCAAGCAATGGAAGAAATTAAGGATTTAGTACATGTTAAATATCATGTATGGTTATCACCTACAAAGCCCCACCTTAGTCGGTTGCTTGCAGAAGAATCAAAAAAGCAATTAAATATGTCACCTCACGACCATAGTCAAATATTTAAAAACGCAAAAAAGAATTTGATGCAAGAAAATTCTCCAAAATCAGAATTCAAAGAGAATTTGAAAGAGTTGTTAAACATTCCAGAAATTCCAATAAAAGAGCTTGAAGATGCTACGAACAAATGGTCAGAGGAAAATGTTTTGGGAAAAGGAGGCTTCGGAGTTGTTTACAAAGGTGAATGGATATCAACAAAAGTTGCAATTAAAAAGCTTGAATATCGTGAAAGTCGATCTGGTTCATCAAAGGAACATTTAATTCAAAGCTTAAATGAATTACGACATTTGAATCATTGTCGACATGACAACATTCTTCCAGTTTATGGATATGCAATGAAAGATGAAACATGTCTGGTTGTATACCAACTTATGCCTGGCGGATCTTTGGAAGAAAGATTATCAAAAAGAAGTGGACATGAACCACTGACATGGCCACAAAGATGGATTGTGTCAAAAGGAACAGCAAGGTAAACTTTATTTTTCTTTATTTAGATCACTTCAGAACATAAAATTCTTATAAATTCTTGTCTGCATTCCTAATAAAACACTCAAATTAATCTTTCATATTAATTGATCTTGAGATATCATCAAAATAAGATGAAAGTCACGTTTGCAATTTCATATGCAAATTTCGCTTCTTTTTTACCTTCAGATTTTAACAATTTGAATGATTTTCTGAATATCTGCTTGTAGGTGTTAAACTCGTTGTCATTTAAAATTTAAAATGTAAAAGCAAATCTGCTGCAGATAGATTTATGACAGATTAATGAATAAAAGACTAATTTATTTGAAATGTTTTTACGACCTGATCTGCGACAAAAAGTTTAACCTTGAGACGATTCTTTTATGATGATTTTTCTCATTTGTCAATCCTAGGGGACTTCAATATTTACATAGATATAGCTCGAAGCCTTTAATTCATGGTGACATCAAACCTGCAAACATTCTTCTTGACACTTGCTGTGAGCCAAAGATTGGCGATTTCGGATTGTCACGTGAAGGCCATGTTGGTGATGAATGTCAGGAACTTAGCAGAGTTTTCGGAACTAAACCCTATTTACCTCAAGAATTCTTAACTAGAAATCTATTTTCAACTAAAGTTGACGTTTTCAGCTTCGGTGTTGTGTTATTTGAACTCGCAACTGGTCACAAAGCACATGACAAATTAAGAAAACACGTTTTCCTCTACGATTTAATGGCGAGAGTCGATGAATCGTCCATTGAAGTAATTAAGAATGTAATTGACAAAGTAACACCTAACGACGAAGCTTGTTTCAATCTCTGTAAACTGATGATCTATCTAGGAAAGAAATGTACTGATTGTAATCCTAACTTCCGACCTGAAATGATGAGCGTCTTGAAAGCTTTAGAAACTTTCGTTCCAGTTGTATCAACATAAATAATTTGTAGAAGAAAAATAACAAAATTTTGTATTTATTTTACATTTTCTTTTATTTGTTTTAATTCCAGGATTTGTTCAATGAAAAGGGAATAGACGAGGGAGTTAGGGTTTTAAGGTTTCATTATTGGCATGTTTTTTCTTAAATAAAATTAACATCAAATTGTTATCTTAATTCGATTTCTTTTTTTTTATTCTTGGAATCACATCAATTTTATCCGATAAATTTTTTTAGAAAAAAAAAGTTTTCCTGAAGTTCATTACAGTTTTTTTAGGCTTGCGAGATTTTTTTTTCTTTTATCAGATATTTTTTTTGTTTATAATAAGATATTAGATGAACTTGTGAAGGAATTGTTTTATTAATTAAGAGTTATAATATAAATTATTAGAAATAAAAAGAATAAAAAAAAGAGCTTTTAATTCATGTTATACTAAGTATTGTGAATGTAATTACCGGTCACGAATAAAGCATTGACAGTGTACGTTAGCTTCTGGAAACACTTTCAAGATCATCATCATCATCAGATCAAGGACAGGCACCTATAGGCCAATCCTGGCCTTATAGGAACCACCATCAAATGCCGAAGGCATTTGAGGGCAATGGTCATAAGTGGCACGTGAAAATGACAACATTACTCAATTTCATTGAAATTGTTTTTTGTGCTGACTATTCACTACCGACCGTTTTGCATCCACCCAAGGTCTTTCACTTTCAAGATAATTCACAAGATAAGTCTGAAAATGTTTCTCATTTCATTTATTTTTTTAAGATTAGTTTACATAAAGCTTTTGGCTAAGCGTAGAAATTTAAATGAAACCACTAAAGGTATCTTAATCTTCTTGAATTAAAATAAACAACATTCTTGTGAATCATCTTTTAAGTTTCAAACGCATATCAATTTCAGATGAATAAGAATGATTTCTTTGCCTTTTTTATATAGAAAATACATTTTGTCTTCATTTATATTCTCATTTTAAAAATTCTTCGCAGTTTGTGCATCTCATCTCAACACAAATTATTCAAAAGCTCATTTGAGCATTCATGAGACAGACGAGTTGAGTTTACTACTCAATTTGATTATTAACATTTAGATAAAACTTTTTTAGGCTTCATTAGTATTTTATTTAATGATTTTGTTGGTTTGTTTTGCTAATTATGCAGCTTTCTTCTTATCGACATTTGTTAAACATTTGAATAATAAATTGTTTTGGAAATTCGTTCATAAATATCTCAAACAATAGAAAAGACGTAAAAGAATTCAAAAATATCCACAATATCTGAATAATAATTAAAGAAGTTAAGATCACCTGACCATAAAAATTCATTCATAAAAGCTCTTCTCTTAAAATCTAAACAATTAACAACTTTCCGCAAATAACTTTCGTGTCTGTTCTGTATGTTTACTTGATTCAGTTGTACATTGTATTGTGAGGCATTTCAATTGAGGTTTTCAGCTCTTTAAATGCTCTAATCAAAATCTTTAAGAAATTATTTCATTTCTTCTGCAATTCCTTTTCTATAAATTTCATCATTTTGTACTTGTGACTTTACTTTAATGCATCATCACATGTTTTTCATTCTTTCTTTTTCTCTTTTTTCTTGATAATTAACTTTGAATATATTTTTGTTTTCCTTTTTATTTTTTTTTAAGGAAAGAAAAGGAAATTAAGATGCTCGAAAATCGTTACAAAAAAGGAAGGAAATTTGTCCAAGTCCGCATTATTCAAATGATTTGTAATCGAAAAATTTATTTTTCTCATCATTCAGCATCATAACTTGACTGAAAGATTTGTCCTTATTTGGAGCGTGGGTGGATACATACGAGTATTTTTCATTAACTTTTCTTCTTCATTTCTTAATTAATTATCTTTTTCTTCTTTTTCATCAATTTATGATGGCCACGATTTTCCTTTTCTCTTATATGACTACATTGATATTTTTTTATGTTTTTTTCTTCTTCTTATTCATTGGACAATAAATTTAAATTCTCTCGCTAAATATTTCATTCTTTTCTTTTCGTTTTCAAACTAGCAGCAGATTTCTGATGCAACTTAATTTTAGTACAAAAACAATTATAAATTCTCATTACGACGATTCCTCAAGAATCCTCACTTCGGTGTGTTGTCTGATGGCGTCCAACGGTCAAATTCTATGCCAGAATCAGGCGAAACTCCTGTACCAGGTCCAAGCAAGTAATCTTGCTGCATACACTTACAATCTACCTCATTACATGCACATGAATATTTCACATGACGTGATAAATACCGCGATCGATGATCTCTGATTGATGATGCTGATGAGGTGGCTGATGATGGCGTGTTACTGTTTGGATCATAAGTTGATGGTGTGCTTGATGACGACGATGCTGAAGGCGTGGGCCGTCGATTTGGATCATTTTTCAATTGACGTTCGAATGTGTGAAGTTGTTCCATGAAATGGAAATTTGGAGAGACATCAGGTTTACGTGCCCGCACAAATGTAAATGCATCATTCAGTCCCAAGGCTTTTGCGAACATCAGATAAGCGAGTGTTATGGTAACCGACTAGTTTATTAGATAAATGAAGTAGGAAGAAGGAAAAATTGTTGATTAATAAAACAAATTCAAATAAACATTTCTTGTTATTGTTAAAACTTACTCTCGATACACCAGCTAAGCAATGCACTAAACATGAAACATTCTTCGACTTTGCCTCTTCAATAAACTTAATGGCTGATGGAAAATGAACGCTCAAGTCTTGTGACCAATGATCTGTGATTGGTATTTGAAGATATTCTATCTTGCCAGTATCTTGAAAGACATTTGGGAGTGTTGACACATTTAAGATGTAGCGAATATTATATTTTTGTATCTTTGTGATGTCTTCACTGTGCGCTGCATTACCGAGAAAAAGTCCCGGAAGAATTTCAATTGGTTCACCACCATAAGGTTCCAGAGGATAATTGGAAGCACTTTCACCATCTGATGACTCCGTTGAGCTGCTACAAGCTGAATCCGATAACGGTGTAGAAATACGAAGTGATCTGTAATTGAAAAAAGAATTTACATGGCGTGACTAAATAAATAAATAAATAATTTGACATGTTAACAAATTTTAATTTAATTTAATTTTCTTTTGTAAAACTTGTTCATGAATGAAATTTTTTTTTTTTCTTTTTATTCTGTTCAAAAACAGCCGCAACATAAATAAGTCGGTTTTGCTGTTGCATGATTCGTGACCATTGCAAAATGTAACCGTTTTTGTGTTGTTATTTCCCTTTTCACATCATACTTATTTAGTTCTCGTGGGCAGACCGGAATTTCTCAAGCCTCTCTCTACATCCATTCACTCAGTTTCATTCAATAAAACAACAAAATAAATATTCGAGTGAAGCACAAGAAGGATGAGAAGAAGTAAAAATAAAAATTGTTGTCATGAGAAATTCCAAACAAGCAACAACAATGGAACATTCACCATCTAAGATGGAATTATTAATTCTTTCAGTTCGGCTTCATCCGTTTCTCTTTGTCGCATCGTATCGTAAATAAAGAAGAAGGAATGAGTAAATCATTGATAAATTGTTTTGTAATTCCGCCGGATACCTTCCGAATCGGATTTTATGTACGTACAAAGCGGATATTCTTGTCTTTTAAGCCAATGTGTAAGTTCCGGTTGTATTTCTTTCTAAAAACAACCAGTTATTTATTTATTACGTTTTAGAAGAAGTCGAAAGCCTAGAACTGTAACAGAATGTTTAGAAAAGAAAAGTTTGTAACAAAAACTCGAGGAAAGTCAAAAATAGAATCCAAGCAACACCCACACTAAAGTTTTATGAAAACTGAATATGTTTCCACAAGCTTTTTTCGCACAGCCCGCTCTCTTAGGGATGTTGGCAATGAAAATTTAAACAAAGACAAGAAACAAAAAAGAAAAACATTCTATTCTTGGATCTATCATCTCGTATTTATAATGTTTAAGATGAATTCTTGTCGACCCCCACACGAACATTCTCATAATTGATGTAATTTGATGAATTCTCTGTGGAGGTAGAAAAGCTTTCCTTCAACATTCTTTTGCATAACAACATTTCTATGCTTTTTTCTCATTTCACAAACTTAAGTGAAAGTGAATAAAAAAATGGAGCCTTTTTACTTCTTCTACTTACAACCATAGACAACCACGCACAAAACCAAAAAATCAAGAGGAAAATGTTTGAAGGATAGAAAGAGAAAGAAAATGTTTCCTTTCTATTCATAAAATTATCGCCCACGTTCACTTATACATTCATAACCGACTTTCATTCATTCAATTTTTCTTCTCTCCCCCACATAAGCTCGTGAAAAGCTCCAAGAAAATCGTTGATAAATACATTTTTTCTTGGAATCTCTTAGAAAGCTAAAAGATAACTTTTGAATGGAAATTACTTCATAACACGGTAAGTATCAAAATAAATGTGGACGTTATCAATGCTATGGCAAAAGAAAACTAAACAGATCAAAAATACTATAATTAGAAGTCTCAATGGAATGGCGCATATTTGCGCCCACATTTTCATTTTATATCTCTGGGCTATCGTTAACATTACATGAATGATACGATATCTAACAAATTTGTTGTCAACTGAATGACTAAAACAAAAACAATGTTTTCCATGGATAACGATCTCATGACGCTCTTCATGTTTAACAAACTCTAGGACAAAGCTTTATGAATCAATCATTCGCCCATCATCAATACAGCAAACCACCTACACTCAAAAATCGAGCAAATTTTAATTCAGTAGAGGAGAATTTCATTTGTTTCTTCTTCTTTTTTAGACGAACACGAGTATATCATCAATCTCGTTTCAGTCTTTCTTTTTTTTTGTTTTTTCATGAATGGAAACGGGTAAACAACTAACTATGTACAATCCATAGATTCAATGAATGTGTAAAGTTCCATGATGATATTTCTTTGTATAAAAATATTTGCGTGGGTGTGCAAAATGAATAAACGAACGGACGGCTAGTTATTACTGGAATGCCACATTAATGTTGTGTAGTAAAGTAAAATAAAGTAATCCAACTGGCTTGTCGTCTCGTAATACCCACAATGAAAACTCCATGACATGAGTCATTCCATCAAAGTTATTCAAAAAGAAAAAAAGAGAAAAAAAGTTTTACCGATGCGTGGGCTTTGCGAAAATATTTTTCTTCTTGTTGTGCTGTTATCAGACAGCAAAACGTTTTGCTTTGTATGACGTAATATACTTACGAAAGCAAAATGGGAAGATTACAGCAGTTTGAGAGTGAGTGAATGTGTGACTCAATTCTAAGCCGAAAGCGAAGGTGATTGCGAATTTTCTTCAACGAAAATGCTATTAACAGACTGTATCGACATATTTCAAATCAAAACGAGACACCTACGCACTCACATCGAGTCGTCTTATCAAAGCCTTGAAATTATACAATATATAGCAAGCTAACTCAAATAGCTTCTTTTTCGCGTGCAATTTTCCATCTGATTGAATAAAGGCGATGATGATGATGGAAGCAAAAGAAATAAAAGAGTTTACATTCCAATCGATTTTTCATTTCTTGTCGACTTCTCGTCTAAAGGTCATCAGTTACTTACGATATGGCGTCATAAAATCAAACGTAAAAGCATAAATATGAAGAAGAAAAATCTTACCTCAATCCCATCAACTGTTCAGTTGAGTTCGATTGCATGTTGTTTGTGCGTTCGTCTTCGCACCATTCAGGAAATGATGATTGGAAATTTGGGAAGCCATCTATAAAGAAAGAAAGAAGAATGAGAATTAATGTAAAGTCGTTTTCTTTTCTAAGCTTAAATGTTAATGAGCAATGAAAATATGGCAAGCATAGTAGATATGAATGTTTTTCGCAAAGTAATGACGTCGTCATTTTAGTCGTCGTCGACTTCGTCGTCATCATCCGCTCGCTTTCATTCTCAGATGTTATTAACTAAGTTTTTATATCATGTTGAAACGCGAAAGGAAGCAACGATGAACTTTCAAAAAATTATCTTTGTAACATTAAAAAGCGTCGAATAAATGGATGGAAGTAAGTGACGTCATGAATGTTGGTTGGTACGGTTGGTAAAAAACTTTTTAGCGCGAATGGAAAGGGGAATGAAATTTGCGTGCGGGCGAGGGCTTTTTGATATAACAATATCGTAGCTTTGCCATACAAATAAAGCGTTCATTGTGCGTTTTTAAGGATAATTGGAATTGAAGAAAGAAGAAGATAAAAGAGCTTTCTCTGGGAAGCAAGGAGAAGAGAAAAAAAAAGTAATTCAACAAACGCGTTTGGGAGGATTGAAGTGCTTATTCATTAAAAATCCAAAAGCATATGAAGGTTGATGGAAAATCCCTTTCAATGAATTCATCATCAGATCCAACAAATTTGAATGAAATGTTAGCAAAATTCTCTCTCCTTCTCTCTCGTTTTTTCAACGTATGACTGATTGATAGGTTCAGTAAAAGCGAACAAATACCACCTACACATACACACACAGGTTTATAACAACAATGGTGACATAACCCATACAGTCAACAGTTTCTGCTGCCCGGTTTCATTCATTCAATATTTATTCCATTCAACGTTTTTTTTCTTTCTTCTTTCCTCTTCTTTCGCTTCGCTACAAAGTAAGCTCATGAAATAGAGCGAGATAGAAACATTTTCTTCAATGTGGCTTTTGCAAAATCAATTGACTAAGTTCTGCTTTCGTGCTATAGTAAATTTCTTCTAGATATGGGAAAAAAGAAGTCGAATGGAATGATTTACATATAACACATTTGCAATTCAAATTCCGTGCCTCTGAATGGCATCATCAACATCACATTCATTCATGAATGAATAGAAAAATGGAATTTAATTGCTTTTGGTGTAGTGTTGGTATCGCATTCTCATCACAGAATGAATGTCTCTTTGATTTTTATAGAATTTACAATAAATATCGTATTTTAATGCATTATTTCTTTTTCTGTCATGACTTTACTCACAACAATTTCAATTATGTATTGATGAAATACAGAACCAATTATCAATCTTGTTCCATGTATCTAATAACATAAAAATTAAAGGAAACGGACAAAAACTTGTTGAAAATAAATAATAAAACATATAACTGAAATCGGAAAAACGAGACCTTCGTACAGGAAATTCAAGTGCGAGTGAGATGGAGCAACTTAAACGAATAAATATGTGAAGAGATAATCCAGGGATGAAAGGAATGTCAAAATGAAAGAGAAGAACAGAAAAACATCATCATCAGCAATGATCATGAATCAAGGTCATTAGAAGCGGTTTTCTACCTGAGATGATGAAACAAGCAAGATTTACGAAGAAAAAAATAGTCGTTAAGAGAAAGGAAAGCATTGTACGCTTTAAAGCCCTGCATCATTTTGGATCCCAAGAAAAATGAATGAAACGCCCACGCACACCGCTATGAGAAATCACTCGCACACCAACACTATTTTCAAACAAGCATTCAGTAGAAATTTGATTTTTTTTTCTTTCCTCCATTAATTAAATATTTTCTCTATCTCGCTCCCCTTTTCAAGTCTTTTTGTTTTTTGTTTCTTTCACATCTTTCAACATACAGCGGCTGGCTTTAATAATGAAGCCAATTTTCCCCCCATTGTATGCTGATGTAATTGAGCCATAAATTTTGTGATAGATATGAGAAAAACTCTCATTTAGCGCAAAACTTTTTTTTATGAATGAAAAAGCAGATTCTTTTCAAAGATGATAATTTGCCATGAATGATGAAAAATGTTGAAGGAAAGAGCTGGGACGGTCAAAAAACTACTTACCAGCTAAGCATGCAACACGGATCTTCTTATCATTGAATTCAGCCATGAGTTTTCTTGAGAGAATCTGAATGATATCGGGACTTGATTGTGCAGGACTATTATGATATAACACGAAAAGTGTTTGAATATCCATGCCGAGAAGACGATTCTTCAGATCCTTGCACTTTATTGTACTAAACAAATCAATTTTCCCTTCTTTCAGTCGTCGTAACATAATTGTAGGAATAGAAATGTTTGCTGACTGCTTGATGTGACTTGAGGCGTAGTCATTTGCACTCCGACAATCCAAAATGATGATCTCTTTCTTGTTAGGGCTGTTGCTATTGCAACTTCGCAGTTCAGAAATGAGACAATTCTTGTCGATGAGTTCAATCTCCGTATCAGGCATGATTGATTTAAAATATTATTTTATTCACACTTCACTTTATGGCCACAATAATAAATTTACAAAAAAAATGATGCACAAAATTTCATTTAGTTCTTACAGAATCTTTTCCTCTTTTTTCTCTCTTACAAGTCATAAATTTTAATTAATTGAGTTTTTTCCCACTCAATGCTTTTATTCCATCACAAAATGATCAATGTTCATTTGTAGCTTATGATTCACACTAATTAAATGTCACTGTGAACGACTTTAAACTTAAAATCGAATAATAATGACAAACGCGAGCTTTGTGCGATGTTACTCTCAATAAAGTCGACACACGAATGAAGTTGAAGTTGATGACCAGTAAAGTCAGTTTCAGGTGGAGAGTGTGGAATTACTTGCACGGAGAAAATTTCTCGCACAGATCTGTGTTTTGTATATGGAAGGTCAAATCCACGCAAGTCGAATTCATTCGGATTCGGCCGGGCAGTTGATTTTTGTGGAGACTTCAACTTCTTTGTTTCGTTAAGTTTCAGCTGCTTGAATGGGAAGGCGGGAAAAAACGTTAAGCATCAGGTAAATTTTCTTTCATATCGACAATCATTGATTCGAGGGCATCGGGACGACGGTATTCAGGTTTAAAACATTTTGAATTTTTATGACCGAATTGAATGGTTGTAACTCTCTGAGGAGCTGCTTCCTTAGGAGATTTTGTTGATGAAGAAGGTGGACTAGGGTCACCTGAATTTTCACTTAATTCCATTAACTCATTACTTGGTGAATTCTTTCGAACGCTTTTTGTATTATCAAATCGGAAGTTATGTGGAAATTTATGAAACTTTATACAATGATCTCGACGTTCTTCAGGATTCATAAATAAAAGTTTGCATTCTTGTAAAAAGCATGCATACTGAAATAAATTAACATAGATTAAGATTGTATCGAGGCAAATATAAGAACATTTGACTCACCATAGGCTTTTTCTCTCTTTGAACTTCAAAATATGTGTCATGTGTTTCAACAACGTGAAGCTCTAACATATGAGATGAATTCTCCTTTTTTTTACATACTGAGCAAACAAATAAAGACGAACCATCTTTATTATCAATGTCAAGTGATTCTGAGTCTGAATTGCTCACAAGAATTCCCAAGCGCTCAAAAGGAATGAAATTCACTTCACTTGGTGGCTCTTGTGATAATCTTATCAGAATTTCTTTAAGGCTTGTTTTCGAATAATGATCCATTGAAAATATTTATCGTCTTGGACGAGACTATCACAGCGTTTTAATAAGAATATTTCTAATTCAACTCACCAAAACGAATGAATAAGTAACTTAACGAAAAATTACCAGCGCAGTCGAAACACAACGAAACCGTAAAACTTCGAGTGAAATCTTTTGTCGAACAGAGAAAATTCTGGTAAAAATATTATTTTATCTAATTATTTAGTTATTTCTTCTTAAAAAAACATTTCAATACCTAATTAAATTCAAATTAAATATCTCTAAAAATGTGGGTATTTAATAAACGTGAATATCGTAAAGAATTAGTGAAAAAGCAACTTTTGATTCATTACCTAATCACATCCAGCAATGTCTTCAGAAAGGATAATTAATAATTTCTTTATTTTAGGCTTTAAAACAGCATCAAAATGGGAGGCCACTTCGGAGAATTAGCCAAAGTCAATGGTATTGTCATCCATAAAATCTCGCCATTCGAGCAGAAAGCCTTCGCAGGCTTTATTTCAAAAGGAGTTCCAAACACTTTCCGTCGATTCAGATCACAAGTCTTTAGAGTCGCCCCACGTAAATATGAAATAGTAGCATAATCATTTAATAGAAAACTAACAATTTCTTTTAATTTAAGCTTTCATTGTTGGATATTTAGTCTATGATTATGTTGAGAATTTACACGCTTCATACTTGCGTAAAAATCCAGCTGACTTCGAAAATGACGAGTAAATTAATCAAATTTGTTCTTTAAATTTAATCTGGAAATATGTAGAAAATAAAGATGGAAGTTTTCCTCTTAAAATAAGATGGAAAAGTGTTGAAAATTTCATTTGTATTTCATCTGTTGCCGCATAAAATTCCAGTTTATGTTGCTTAGAAAATTCTTTTTATTGAAATTTTCCTTCCGAGACGCTAGGAAGATACAATTCTTTATACAATTACAACTTTTTTACTTTTATGTTTTCCTTACTTTATTCACAATCATTTTAAATGAATTTCTAAAACATGACATCTTGCAAAAATATCAAATTTCTCGACATGATCCACAACTGTGACTTGTTTACTTTTCAGTGGTAGCACATTATCAATTTTTTATCAGTCAAGAGATGGTCTCTTTAAACTATCTTGTCGTCATCATCAACGCAGGTGTATTAACATTAAATTTATTTTTCGCTGACAATATCAGTCATCAGTTTTTGAAAGTTACAATTCTATTTTTTTTCTGTACTTCTTTTTGAGGAACTTAAATGTCTTCATCAAAAATCGTTACTGAAAAGATGTCTTTCGACTGCCAATGATTAGAAAATTTAAATAGATGAGGAAACTCTAGTTAGGTAGCCTCTTGAATGTGGATTTGTAGGTGACAACATTCCTTTAGCTTTATTCTTTGTTTCATCTTTTTCATTCTTGATCATTAATCTATTTATCAACAAAGTGAAACTATAAATGTAGTTAAAGCATAAACATTTTAACGATAGTAATAATACACACAAAAAAGATTGATGAAATATTAAAATAGAATTGAAAAAAAAATATAAATGGATAGAATTCAGTTCATAAATTGTATTTTGCTGAAGAATCTATTTAAGTGTCGTGGGAATCAACAAAGTGCACATTTATGAAAAATAAAAATATGAAATTAAAGATCAGCACAGTTAATTAGTTTAAGATGAAGAATTTTTTTAATATCACATTTTATCTCATCGTCTTTAACTTTGCGTTTTTCTTTCTGGTTATTTATTCTATGTATTTAAATCAAGTTCTCAGAGTCTTGGGTGATTCTTTTTTCATACTATTTACGATGTAAACTAGAGCAGAAATTTTCAGTTTCAGTTAACGACCACTATTCTAATCTTTTATAATATGCCAACTAAATCATCTTTTAATTTTAATACATTTAAAATAATAAAAAAAAATAATTGAAATAATAATAATCTCAGATGATCAACAGTTTTGGGGCAATTATTCATCTTTTTGACACATAAACATGCTATTGGAATGCTATTTTATCAACTTTTACCACATAATATTTACAATCGCTTTCATTGCATATTTAACCGAAATCATCAGCAGTAGAATAAATTATTTTAAACAATTTACAATTTGTGAATTAAAAAAAAAGAAAATTAAACGTTAATCTTTGTTTCAACTTCTCCTGGATGAATTTATGTAGTGAAATTATGATACAGTCAATTATGCACTGCAATGAGGTTTTTTTCTATTTCTTCACTCATTTCATACTTGCAATCATCACAAGCTTAAAATGTTCAAGGAAGAAAATCTTACAATCAATAAAGTCAATATTTCTTTAGTATTTTTATATTTAAAAGGAAAAACTTAATATTTAATTAAAAAATAATAATAGATAGATAGATATGTAATAATAAAATATCAAACCGTGTCACAACTTATTTAATAATCTTTGACAAATTAAAAAAAACTATAATTCCTTTTCCTGTTTTTCTTCTTTTTTGTGTTAATTTTTCATTTCGCTAATCAAACAAAACATTTAAAGCGACGATTTTCATTTAGACAAAGTCAATTTTCAAACGTTTGAGTTCCAATTAATCTCATGCAATCACTAGCGGCTCATCGTCTTCAAAACGTGGAGGAACTTCTTGATGGTCTTCATCCTCCATAACATCACCAATTCGGGTTGCGCCCGTTTTTGTGTCGTAGTGAGAATTTGCAAAACGACTAAATGAATTTTTCAGTCGTCGATTACGTTGTATGAGGAACATTACGGTGCCACCGAGTGCAGCAATGACTATAAGTGTAAATATGAAAAGCCAAGCACCACCAGATGAACTTGTCACAGTTGACGAAAATGCATCAGGTTGGACTTCAAAGATATCAAATTCACCAACCTCTGAATAAAGACCCTGAATAAAGACATAAATTTTAATTCTTTCGCAATTTCTTATTAAAAACTTTAAAATTCACAAACCTGTTTCGTCTTTATTCTTACACCAACATTAAAAACTTGACCAGCAGACAAAGCTCCGCCAAGATGACTTGGATGGACTAATATTGGAGGAGTGTCTGATTCAAGTATGACAATGGGTTTGTTGTCACGTTCTTCGCGTGTTCCTGCTCCAGGACGAACGACAGCTTGATAAGTGAACCTACACAAATAAAAGAGTGAGTCAAGATCAAAACCATTTAATTAGTTAAACTTACTTTTCACTCTTCAAGTCTTTAACTTCTTTCCAGAATACCACAACTGAGCCATTCTTCTCAGGGTAAATTGCCATCAATTTTGGCTTTGGAAGTGGCGTTGATGAAACAGTAATGTTGGCTGGTTTTGAGCCTTTTGCAGTTGTTGCGACACTAATCTCATATCTAGCGCCTCTCGGTATACCATGGAAAGTGTGCACCAATGTAGAGTTTGAACTTGAATTAACGATAACATGAGCTGTTTGATTCAACACAACTTCACGCATTGTAACCTGAGGAAAGAAAAGAATTCATTACGAAATTTCTATCACAACATTAATTAACTTACGACATAATTTGGGTAATTTTGATTCTTAAGTGAACAACTGTGTTCCCATGAGATGTCCATAGATTGACGTTCATCGTCAAATGAAACTGTAAGATGAAGTGGTGCTTTCAATTCACTGTAATGTGTCTCAATATGTCTTGGATTCTTTGCTAGTGGACCGGGTCCTGTTGGTCCAACAATTCCAACACCAATCAAATAAGATGTGCACAGATTCAAATGTGTAAGCAAGAAGCTGCTGTCTTGTGTTTTAAATTTAGGAAGATCAAAGAGCTCTTCCAAATTTGTGCCATAATAAATTCCATAAGTAAACTTCTTATTTCCTTCTTGCGGAACTTTTTTCCACGTTAATTTGATGTAATCGCCTTCACGTTTTGTTTCAATTGCTTGAACTTCAGGAAGTGGTGTTCCATTTCGTTTCAATATTAAAGATTGAGAACGTCCAGTGTAGTTCTTGACATAAGCAGATACACGTGCAACATATTGAGCTCCATTTACGAGATTTTGTATTTTTACTGAAGTATTTTGAGTTTTCACTGGTTCAACTTTTGGATAAGGATGTGGGAGTACAAGTTGAACAATATATCCTTCAGCCTTTTTAATCTTCTTCCACGATAATGTCATGCTTGTGTCATCCATATCGACAAGCGTCAGTCCATCAATTTGATCAATATTTGAAGTTCCATCAAATGTCAATTGAACAAGTTTTGATGACATCGATTCTTGTTTACGATTTCGTGCTTTCACCCAAATCTCATAAGTTACATTACCTTGGAAATCCCACTCAATGATGAGAGAAAGCTCAGATGCGCTAACGCGATTTGTATGAACATTCGCATTACTTTGTAATTGTTTACGATAATAAACTGTATATCCTTCTAAATGACCATTTGCTTTCAATGGGGCTGTCCAACTGACTTGTACACGAGATCCGTTGATTTGGACAGCTTCAACATTTATTGGTTCAGTTGGAACTGTAATAGAAAATAATGAAATAAATTAATTGAGATAAAAGTAATGATCTGAGAGACTTTTTAATTGAAAAGCTTTAATGAAAAGCTTTATAATGAGAACAGTCAGAGCTTTTTATCAAGCTTGTTACCCCTATGGTTTTTCAAATCTTTTTAATGTCCTTTAATGACATAACGTAACTTTAAATTAAATCACGAAGTATGGATTTATAAGTCATTTGAGAAAGATCTTTAAAATTGCTTAAAAATCCATAAGCCATTTCATGAAACATTTCGTTTGCTTACCTCCTTCAGCTGTTGCGACTTCGTAATGCAAATACGGAACAAATTCTTTTTTAGATCCTTTGATCCGTACATAAACCGTAACGTTGTAGAGAGTAAATGCTTCAAGATGATTGAACCGATATTCAGTGGATTCAATCCACTCAGTATTATTCTTCCAAACGCCTTTACTGAAGATTGATGGCAAATACTCGAAAGTCATATTTTGTGGCACAGCAATCCACCAATAGATTAAGAAGCTTGTCGCATTCAAAGTTCTTTCGTTGACACCAATCGAGACGACTTGATAGATTCGTTGTTTATTATCGCAATCTTCTTCGTCTTTTCCATTCATACAGTCACGTGCACCATCACAAATTTTCATGAGAGGGAAACAAGTATCGTCACAGAAGAAAAGTCCTGGCTTTGTGCTGCAATCATTGTTTGGAATATTTGTTGCATTTGTTTTAAAATGACAATCTTCATCACTGCCATCTGCACAATGTTTAATACCGTCACAATATTTACTCATTGGCATACAATTACCGTCACTACGACAACGGAATTCATTTGCGCCACATGATGCGCGATTTGCTGGGCAATTTTCTTCGTCTTCACCTTTACAAATGAGAAAAATAAGAGTAAGAATGATGAAAATGAACATCTTAAGTAAAAAGAATTTCTTACCTTTTCCACAATCAGCAAAACCATCGCAAACATATCGTCGTGAAATACAAACTCCAGTATCACACCGGAATTCATGTTGACCACATTTTGGTGGTTTTGGAGGTTCCGTGGGAAGTGTCGTCGTTGAGTTTTCATCTTTTCCACAACCTCTTTCGTCACTTCCATCATTACAATCATTCACTGAATCGCATTTCCACCAATAGGGAATGCATTTATTGTTAGCACATTTAAACATCCAATCTTGACAATTATTGATATCGAAATTAATTGGAGTTTTCTTGTTTGCTGTATCTGTTGTTGTAGTGCAATTAGCTTCATCAGATTTATCAGCACAATCTGGTTCACCATCTTATAATTTGAGAAAATAAGAAATAAGAATTAAGAATGTTTAAAAATAAATTACAATTTAATTAAACTAACCACAAGTCCAAGTCTTGTAAATGCATTTTCCATCGCCACAAGAAAACATCCACGGGTCACATGTTGTGTTCCGATTACAATCTAATTCATCAGAATTATCTGGACAGTCATTATCAGAATCACAACGCCATTGTAATGGAATACAAGCGCCAGTTGATGCACAACGGAATTCTTCATCCTTGCACGTAACTTGTGTTTGATTCTTTAAACCACAATTTCTCTCGTCACTTCCATCACGACAATCATTTTCTTTATCGCAAACCCACTTCTTTGAAATGCAACGCTTATTATCGCAAGTGAATTCATTTTCTTTACATTTAGTAGCTTTACAAGCGATTTCATCCGATCCGTCGTTGCAATCTTTCTCATAATCGCAAACAAAATATTCAGGAATGCATTGTTGATCAGTTATGCATGTAAACATATGTGGTGGACATGCTGGCTTATTACTTGCACATCCAATCTCATCCGATCTGTCACCGCAATCATCTTCGCCATCACATCGATACGTCATGGGAACGCAAAGTTTGTTGGAACATGAGAAGAATCCTGGAGCGCACGTGTTGGCACTTTGAGCACAAGAATTGTTTGTGAATGGTTTCTGATCGTCAGGACATAAGCAATGATAACCATCCGATGCTAAATGCATTCCATCAGGACACAAACATTTGAAAGTCTTCTTCGGTGCTCCAACACAAAAGTGTGAACATTTTTCATTGTTGGTACAAGCATTTGAACCTTCTTGAATTGAATGTGCAAAGATTTTCAAGTCCATGAGATTAAGCATGTCTTCAGCAACAGTTCGAATCATAATTCCATGATCCTTGTCAGCTGAGAAGACTGAATTCATTTTCCAATCATCCCAATAAAGTGTTGATTTGTGCACAGCGACTGCGAATGGATGTTCAACGCGAGTATCTGAATGAAGAATCTTTTTGAATCCTTTGCCATTGAGATCGGAACTTGCGATGTAATCTTTACTAGCATCAACCCAATAAATTCTCTCAGCAATGAAATCAACTGTGATGCCATTCGGCCAGAAAACTTCTGGATGTGTAAAAAGTTCACGACGATCTTCACCGTCTAAATTAGCTCGTGAAATTGAAGGGTTGAAAGCATTCCAATCAGTGAAGAAGAGATAACCAGCCATGGGATGAACAGCAATGCCACGAGGCTTCGCTAATTTTGATGCTGGAATTACTGTTCGTCTCATTTTACCATATGGATGTGATGACACTTTGACTGCTTCAATCTTTAATCTCATTCCATCAACAAAGTACAACATTTGACTAATCCAATCGTAACTCATCCCTTCAACCGATGCTAAACCTGTTTCAACGAGAATTTCCGGTAATTCAGTTCCATTCAAACATTGACGACCAATAACGTCAGTCATTATATCAGCCCAGAACACACAATTGTTGGCCAAATCAAAATCAATTGCGATGACGTTTTTAAGTCCCGTAACCGGAAATATTTCCTTCACACCATCAACAAGATTAATTTTTGAAATTCGATCACGTTGTGCAACGACGAGAAATTCGCCAGTTGATTTAAATGGACATGGAATTGATTGCGGTTCATAAAGTGAAGAGAATCCATCGACACACTCATCGCCTTCAATTTTACGATAACCTTTTGTGCGATTATAAAATTGACCAGGTTTACAATTACCAGGAATAGCAAAAGGATCAAAATTTGTCAATGTTCTATTTCTGATGCAACCTGAGCTTGTTGTTGATCGACTAAATCCAGCATCGCACTCATAATCCCAACTTGAACATGTGCATATCTCTTGACTAACTGGACGAACGTAATCTTTACCATTATGACAATTTGCATGTGCTTTTCGTCTTTGATATGTATCTTGACGTCCCAAAATGCACGGCATAAAACTGTCGCCATTATGAGACTTTGGAACCCAAAACTTGTAATCATCTTCAGTACAATTTGTGGTGAAAGCATTTCTCAAATCAATTTTAATTATCAACCAACGATGCTCTGATACTTCCGAACCAAACAATGTGAAAATTGTTGAGTTGCTATTTGGTTCAGTCATCAAACCATAAACTTTCAAGTCAGTGCTATGGAATGAATATGACGACCACTTATCGCCCTCATCTGTCGAGTAAAGAATTTCTCTGGTTTCGCCTTTTGACTTGAAATATTTAACTGCGACGAGAATGCCACCATGATCACCCATGTTGAAGAAATGATAATTCTTCAAGATTTGCTTCCATGTGAGGCCAGCATCACGAGATATATAAACGCCTGGATGACCTTTCAACGACTTTCCAATCACCCGGAAGCCATGATGACACCCGGAGCAGACTTTGAGCTCATTATCGTCACTGAACGTGTAACTGGATAAAGTTGACTAAACTTCTGACTCAAATGTAAGCTACAATCTTTGCAGATAATTGGTTGACCTTCGTCATCAACTGTCGGAGCGATTATAGGACTCCAAGTGCTTCCATGATCGAATGTTATCACAGAGCCGAGATTATCGGGTGAAATTGCATCATTTGTTGGAACTTTATGGATTCTTGATGCGATGTAAATGCCACGTAAACCTTCAACTTTATACAAGTCGGTGAAGGGCTCATCAGCCGATTGTGTCAACCAACTACTCTTCCAATTTAGTTCGGGAATGTAAGTGAAAACATTCTCCAAACTTTGCACAAACTTAATTTCCGTCATTTTCTCATTTGCTTCCGATACATATAAATGTGAAATTTTCTCATTATGAATTGCAGAAACCAAAATTCGTTTTCCTTCAACATCCGCAATGTGAATTCCTTTGACATCAAGTTCAGTTATGAAATCAGCTTTAAGAAATTTCTCACGACGATATGAAATCAAAAGCTTTGTTGTGTTCAATGACTTTTGAACCGCAAACATGAAATCTTTCTTCACATAAAATTCCTGAACATTCTCGATAAGCGTGTTGAATTTTCTCGGTCCATTTCTTAAAAGTTCCGAAGCATTAATAAAAATGATGGACGAAGAGTTTGTCGGTTCTTTTCGTTCGACATAGAGATGTGTCGGAACACTGTCACCTGACGACCATACAAATGACTTAACATAACTTTGTAAACGGTCAAACGTCACACCAAAATCATTTGTTATGTAAAGTGTTCGTTGTGGATCATCTTTATCAAGCACGAGAAATGTTCTCGAGTCAGCTTCATAAAAGGAAACATCCGATGGCTTGAAACTGAGTAAATGATTCTTGATAGTCTTTCCATTGTCGTCGGATGTAAAAATTGCATTGTTGTTCGTATCCGTGAAGACAATCTGACAAAAAAAGAACACAGAATAGAAAATAGTATGAGAAAATTTTAACTCAAGTACCATCAACAACAATCAACTTACAGTGTTAAACTTCGGATGCGTCACAAAAAGATCCACCGTTGAATTTATGATTGTATTCGACTTGTTGAGTTGAAATTTTTCAGTTTTATCTTGAAACGTGTCACCATAATCATACGAAATGAAAACTGAAAGCAAAGCGATTTTTTTTATCTTTTCATGATGGAAAAAAATAACGAAAAGGGAACTCACTTGTTGATGGTGCTGCGATTGTTGTATTAGGATCATCGTTTGAACCTAGTGGTGGATCACGTGCCAAACAAATCATCACATCGGAGCCTTCACCAAGCCAATGAACCATTAGCTGAGCATGAGAATCATTAAGGGCGTTGTGCTGTTTAATTTCCAACAAAGGAAGAATGAAGAAAAAATTTCTTAATAAATTAAATTCTTGTCTAGAATTTCTAGAAAATTGTTGAAACATCAAACTTTTAAATAAAACGAGTTTACATTCTATGATTCACAGACGATGAGTAAAGAAGAAAAATCTGACGTTGATGTAGAAAAATTACAAAAAGCAGAAAAAATCAATCATTAAAATTGATTGAATCGAAATTACTAGCGAAACTTGAATTTGAAAATCATTTCAACAAGATTTCCCTAAACAACTTAAAGTGATTTCTTTTTATTTCCTTTCTTTCCTATTTTGCAACGTCATGAAAATCAGGAAGGCAATAAGAACTTAAAGGGCGCTTGTTGTTGTAAACGTGACAATGACGAGGGTGAGTGAAGTGAACCCGCATGTGAAAGTCAAATGTTTTTATTTTTTTGTGAAGCTTTGATTTGAATTCCAACATTATAATGTAATTGAAAATACTTTAATATAATAGTTGTTAATTTATTTAACGAGTGAACATGAAATCAAGACATTTTCATGCAGCATATAAAAACATAAATGTTTGGCTCCTTTTTATGTATTCAACAACGAAAGATTCTTAATGAAAACAGACGCCATGCCATTTAATGATGCATCAACCACCATGAGTCACACAAACAATCAGAATTTTCATTTGAATTTGATTCACGTTCTCATCTCAAATTAGAATAGACAAATTATGAATATCTTTCGCATTGAAGAGATTTATTAATTTACGCAATAATTTTACTCTCATTTTTATGGTTTTACTGCGATTTATTACCGATGCAGATGTTTTGTTTCTTTTTTTCGTTGTGTTGTTCAACTATTTAGTTTCATTTTAATTTATTTCTCTCAACAGCATGTTGTAGTGGAACAAAAAATAAAACATACGAACATTGTTACTGCTTCTCGGTGACACGTATTCTGCGCTTGTTCAGTTCTGTCCTGTTAGTTAGAACGCAATTATTACATTTTAATGACAGCCGCTGTTGAATTGCAAATAAAAGGTTTAAAATGCCAAAAAAACACAAATTTTCTGCGTTGTAATATTGTCGAAAGAGATGGAAATGTTCTGACGCGCTTGGATAGGGAAAACGGTCACATGAAA
Organism: Clunio marinus; assembly: GCA_900005825.1. NCBI lineage: Eukaryota > Metazoa > Arthropoda > Insecta > Diptera > Chironomidae > Clunio > Clunio marinus. Next base: position 712,553 of record CVRI01000021.1, on the reverse strand, counting down.
TCAACGCGAACAAAAGAGAATCGAAATTTTTTACGCCAACAACAGAAGCAACTCAGAAAATAAAATAAAACAAGAAGAAGATTCAAAAGTTCACAAACTTTTGTTGTTCATGAATGAAAATATTTAAGTTTCTCTCTCCTTCTTTTCTTTAAAAGGAAGGAAAGAATGAATGCGATTAAAACAATAAATTTTAAGCCTTTTATGACTCTTTCCACTATCTACGTCGTTGAACATAATTCCAGTAGCTGAAAGAGAAGAAAAAAAAGCGAATAAAAAGGCAAAAGGAGAAATAAACGTAAAACGATGAAATTCCTTTTCATTCACATTCTGAATAAGTTTTGTTTGCATCATTGTCATCAGCTGTTGGCGCGATTGAAGTAAAATACTCATAACAATATAAAAAGATTAAATAGCGTAACATTGAATAGAATAATCTCCGATTGTTGTTGAAGGCGTGAAGCGATGATTGTGAGATAAAAATCCATTAGGTTAGGAAATTTGAATTTAATCATTTTACAATATCTATCGAACAATTTTTAGAATTTTGACTCACAAACGAACAAACAAAACTGATGAAATATGAAAAAGGGAAATGACCGACATAACCGAATGACAGCAATACAAGCAAAGACGGAAAATTACTTTTGAACATCAGCTTTGACATGCTCCTTTAAATATTAATCATGATTGAAGGATATAAAAACTTTCTCCATCATTACTACCAAAATTACTTAATTTAGAAGGAAATCAACTGACAATAATCGCTAAAATGTTTTCAAAATGACCACAAAAGTTATTGCTTGCAACTTTATTTCCATCACTTGATAAGAAGTTGTTGACTTATTTGCTTTACAGTTTCTTTTTATTTTATTATCAATGAGTAATATTAACGTTAATCATCAAACATATTTTTATACATTAAACGATTTTTCTGCTTTGCTGATGAATGAAGATGAATGAATCCACGACTGAATCATTTGCAATTAAAATACGTAAATGAATACGTCAGAAAATGTATTGAGTAACAGCATTCGCAAGGATTGCAATAACAGTAAAGATAAAATATCCTCAACTTAACAACACTCCCAAGGCTTCAGAATATTTGTAACACAATCTTCATCCTATTCTATTTCTGTAAATCTCGACTGAATTTCCTTCTTGTTTTCTTTCTTAACTTACAAAGATATTATTCGCTTTGCAATCTAAAATTTATCTAACATAAAAAAGGTTTTCAATGTAATCGAATCATGTCTTTGACCTAACATCAAACATAGAATAGAAATTATTGAAAGTTAGAAGATTTAGATAATCCTTCGAAACGAATTTGATAGATCGAAGGACTGGAAATAATCGCTAAAATTCCACAAAAATTCCCCAGGAAATTTTTTTATATTAATTAACTTCCTAAATAACAAACGTGCTGTTTATAAAAAAAGTAATTGGAATTTTAATGATTTCGCAGAATATCTAATCAAATTAGATTTGCAATCTTGAATAATCTTATCTTAACTTTCCGTTACCTATAAATAAAAGCTTTTAATTGCTTATCAACGCTTTGATAACAACGCCTAAAGAGAGATTGACAGGTAGCAGTGGAAATTAAACTTCTGTAGATTGAAATTTATTTACAGTTTGAGTTCAAAGTGAGAAGTCAGTGAATATATTTGAAGATGAAGATTTTTGCTTTCATTATTCTTGTTTTTGTGTTTCTCCCTGGAAACAAATCTCAAAGCAACATTAACGACGCAATTCATCATGCATTCGATGTTATCCTACGAGACCTAATGCGTAATGGAAACCCAGAAACAGGATTCCCAGTATTAGCACCGACAATCATTCCAACCTTAGACGTGTCATGGTCGATTGGACATCTTGTCGACTTGGACGGACAATTACGCAATTTTCGTATAGATGGTTTAGATGGCTTTCGTATCAACGATGTTCGTTTGAGTCTGCTGACGATGCGTTTTGTTTTCGACTTTATTTGGCCCAATGTACGATTCACTGGTTGGTATAACCTTAATGGGCGATTCGGTGGTTTGGTGCCGATCTTTGGACAGGGAAATTTCGTACTCGAACCAAGAAGTGAGTACAATGAAGAAATTTTCTTTCTTTTTCTTACTTCTAAATCGTGCTTTGATAACATTTCAGATTTTCGAGCGTCTGGATTTGCTCAAATTCGTTTTCTGGGATCAAATAACAATCTTAATGTTACCGACATGGACGTTCGTTTGAATTTGCCAAGCTTGCAAGTAAGCTGATGTTTATGATTTTTGTTGTTATGAATTATTAAATATTTACTGAGAACTTCCTTTAGATGAATGTACAAGGAATTTTAGGTGGCGGTGATTTAGGTGCGGTTATCAATAAAGTAGCACAAGATCTTGTTCCATCATTGATACGGACATTTGAGAATGAATTAAGCGATCTTATGAGCAATTTGTTAATACCGAGAATCAACCCATTCTTGAACAACCTGACTCTAGACGATATTATTAACAGAGCACCATAATTAAATAAACAGTGGGATAGATTCAAAAATACATGTCATAAACATACATTTGATATGAAATGAAATAAACAAGAAATCGAAAATCAATTCCTAAAACAAACATTGCTTTCTTATCACTTTCCAATTATGTTCAATGACAGCATGTCGAAGACACTTGTGGGGCGTTACACCCTAAATAAAACAAAAAATGAATGAAAAAAGTGATATCGACATCTGATCTGCTTCACTTGTTGTCAAAATGCCAGAATTTCCAATGAGATAAAAAGAAGTTGGAGTCGAATGATAACAATGGAATTATAAAGGGACGATAAAAAACGTTCGTGTTGTTTAAGTTTAAAATGATAACGAAACAGACTTCAATTAATCATCACGATTAGCTTTGATAATAGCACACCCTAAAAAAATAATAACAAAGTAATTGAGCGTTCTTCTAATCGACCTTTCTTTGTTTCAGATTGACTTTTAAACTTTTTCCACTCTTCACTTCGTTTTCTTTTTCATTTTTACTCACACCTACAAACGTAGATATCAGAATTTTACTAAAATAAATATCTACTTTAAGACCTGTAAAAACTTTTTTTTCTTTAAATTCTCCCCGTGTCAATAAACTTTCCAGACGTTCAAAACAATTTACATTCGAATGACATTCCCTTGAGATCGTAGAGCAAGAGACGACAAAGATTAAAAAAGAACAAAAAAAAACAAATCTTCTCATTTATTTCCGACGAGAGTACGATTAATGGAAATTATGTCTAGAGAAGGGAAATGCAAGAACAATTCCCATGATTCATTTTATTCGTCCTTCCTAATGCAAAGGAGTCACTTTAAATCATTAGCGTAAATGTCTTTGAGAATTAGAATAACAAAAAGAAGGAAAATTCACTTTGCACAAGCGCTTGCTTCACAAAATCACATTTTTGAATATACAAAGAAAATCAGAATGCTGGCAATTCTCATGAATTCGACGTAATCAAAGCTATTACAGAGAAGATTGCAGAAACAGTTTCATAATACGGAATGAGATAATTTTATTATCAAACTGTCATTAAGAACTCGTAGTGGAAAAGCATCTTCGTTCATGTGAGTCATGACTATGCTGTTTTGTAAATCAAAGCAAAACTTTTTTGTATTCTGAACTTGAAACTGATAATTTGAAGCCATCAAAAGATCAATAACCACCTACCGCAATTGAAAGGAGAACTGAATTTTGAACAAGTGTAAAATGGAGTTATGCCATGCAACAAACTCGTTTATCATTCCTTCTGCACACTACTTTTATCATTATTTTTATTTCTTTCATCCCTCTGTTATTGTGGACTTTGCCGCATTTTGCACTTAACTTATTTACGAGTTCATTTTCTGACAGCAATTTTCGCACTTCATTTATCGATTATGTTTAACGTTATGATAGCTTGAATTGAGTTTATGGGGTTAATGTTATGCAGATTCAATCATCGTTTTCGCGGTTACATTTCAATCAATACTATTATGCTACAAATATGCATCACGTTATCATCATCAGTCTTTTTATGAGAATTAACTAACGACAATGACTTTGTTGGCTCGTAATACAATTGAACTTCGTTTAAAATGCTATAAAAAAAATGAACTTATTAAATTATTCACGAAAAACAGTTTTGCCTTTTATTTTTGTTTACATTTTCAACAAAGCCGTCGTTGGCAAAAATTCCCTGGGATTGTTTTATGTTCAGTTCCATGAAATGCAGATGATGCTAAGTACAAGAGAAGTAATTTAAGCATAATGGAAAATTACACCAGAAGAGCATCTCTTTTCATTATTTAAAATTAGTCCTATTCATCATATTTTGGGACAGAGTGAAGGATTAATGCAAACACCTGCTGACTGATAAGAAGAGAGTCGAAAAACTTACGATGAGTTTTTGTTCTTACGTTTTGAATATCTTCGTAAACGAAACGCAATTTTTTTTAAACTTTAATCAGGAAATAAAATTATTTAATCAACCGACACTTATTTTATTTTTCATCTTTCAATTGTTAGAGAAACTGACACAAGATGAATGAAGTCAACTCGAGTTTATTATCATTATTATGCTCTTCTTGTACGTTTTCATTCTCTATTATTTATGATGATATGTAATGAGATTTAAATTGTAAAGAGAAAACAAAAGCATAAAGTGAAGCAGCAACTCGCTTTTTCCATTTCGAAACTCTTTCCATCAAGGCGATAACGATGAAGTTTTTCGCTTCATTCATCGCAATTGTTTTGTTTTATGAAAAAGGAAAACTTATGGAATTTTTTTTCATTTTCGTGAGGAATTTACGCTGCTATTGTCTTTTTGTTTCGAGAGAAAAATGGAAGAAACAAGAATCAATGCTCTTCTCGTCAAACAGCTGGATATTTTCTTTTTCAAAGTGCTTATAGTGCCTTTTCATTTGTCCCTCACTTTCGATGGTGACAAAAATATTTTCCCAGTATCAAATAGACGGATGAAAATCCCTTCGTCTTTTATATTCACAGAAAATCAATATTTTCCACTTTAAACTGATAAAAAGAGAAGGAAAATAGAATAGAATGAAAGCGTCCTCCGAGAGATTATCGCTTTATGCGAGCAACAGTAAAATGAGGGTCGAGAAGGGAAATGGTTGGAAGAAAAACGTTGCATTGGATCAAAAATGCGTTGAATCATGTAAATCAACCTTTCAGAGATTATTTTCTTTATTTGGTGATGAGTACTGCTGGTGGGGGTGGGATGAAAAGTATTTTATAGTGTGAGGGGAGACATGATATAACGCGCAAAGGGACTAACAAAGAAATTAGCAACTCATTCAATCTTTCGCTTTTGTGTGTAAAACACCGCTCACACTTTTCTTCGTTTTCACGTTCGCATATATGCTCTTTTTTTCTCATTTTCACAGATTCTTCTTTTAATTTTGTTTCAACGCCAACAACACAAAAAAAAATTCAACATCATCACTTTTTTTTTGGGAGAAAATTCTAGATCGATTAAAGAAATTAAAGAAATTTCATTCGAGACTCAAAATAGAATTGATTTAATATTAATCATTCAATGGACTCGCTTCGTTTGTTTTTCTTTCTATTTTTCGCTTAGTAAGCTACTGATAAGAGGAAATGAGTGTTTGTGTGCTTATTTACCTTTGTAGTAATATTTTTCGAGTTTTCACTTCGATCCGACGATGTTAAATCTCTTCTGTATCTTTGGTTGATAACCTCAGCTAAATCCAAATCAGTATTTTTTATCAATAAAGGTTTATTTGATCCAATATCGGCATGTTCGACGTGTAAAAATTTCTGTGAATTCCCCGAATGCGTCGGAAAAATTGGGTTTATCGAATAAATAAAAACTAAACAAAACAAGATTTTTTCCATTTTTTGTCAAAATTTCTCACTATTCTGAATATTTCTTTGCACTATTTTTGTATATTTTTGTTTAATAAACACAAATACACGTTTTTCATCACTTTATTCACTTTAATAATCCTTCTTAATTCGCCGAAATTTTATTTAGAACTGAGCGAAGTTTCGAATAAAAACTTTTTTATTTTAACGTAGACACCTGAAAATAGCGCACATTTGTAAAGTTCTAGAACACTTTCTTAAACTTCAGCACGAGCGCATTTGGATTCTGTTTTTCGAAAAACTTCAAGTGCTGAAGTTTCAACAAGCAATCCATCAGAATTTCAGTTGGAAGTTGAAAGAGAGAACTTCTCTTCCAAATATTTAGTTATCCACATCTCAGTTGACTTTATTGTACATGAAAGTTAATTGCAGAATTTATTTATTAATAACTTTGAACTCATCACTTTTTAAAGATTGTGAGATAAAATTGTGCAAATAAACTTAACGGTTGAATTTTTGTTTATTAAGTTTCATTAGAAAATCTCGAAGATTTAAAATGGAAATAAGCTCGAAAGATGAGGAGCAATCTGTCGTGGTAGTACATATAGAAGAAGGTGAGGAATTAATGATATTGAAAAGAGATTATTAAATGTCACTACATAACTTTCCAGGAATTCATTTCAATTCAGCTCCAGCAATCTACATTCAAGCAACCTTAAGTGGAAACAAATTAAATGCCGAGCCAGTGAAACCCGGCCACACTACCCTAATTGACTGTAATTTGGTGTGGGAGACCGACAAAAAATCTGTTAAGAGGTAACATTTCAAATGCCACTTGTCAGAATTTTTGTTTCAATTAACGACTTAATTTTTTTCCAGAATGAAGTCAGACAATTTGTCAATCAAAATAGAATGCTTCGCTCTTAGTGATTTAAAAACAAAGCCAAATGAAACTAGAAAGGAGTTGATTGGATATATTCTTGTTCCAATGAAAGTCATTCCAGTTGTGCCAATTGCAAAAGCGATTCAAACTAAACCACGATGGACTCGAGTCATTGGGTTGTCGAAAGAATGGAGACAATTCAAACCTGAATTACTTCTAAATACAATGATTACTAGCAAGGAATTTCTCACTTACAATAAAAACGAAGCACTTGAAGCGCGTGGACTGGAAATTATTGAATCAATGGTGATTGAAGAGAATCCAACGCCTGGCATGTTGACATCTCAGAAAGGAATTTTCATTCGACTTCTTCAAGAAGAAGGACTCCTTCAAGTCGGTCACATTGATACCGAATGCGACGTTTTCACAATTAAAATTCTTTTGAAACATATTCGTGATCTTGATCTGGTAAAACTTTCATTGAAATAATTTAAATGATGAAAATATTCAAATTTTGATTTTTTACAGCTTCTCAATGAATCTCAGAGCGAACTAAGCAATGATTTGTTTATTAATTACGTGCTTCTTGGGAACCCACATACTCGTGCACTTGATAAAAAATTCAATCGTCAACACCAAATTCATGAGAAAGTTTCAATCAACTTTCGTTCATCGCTTGCTTTACTAAAAGAATATTTCGATAAAGTTTTCTTCATTCCATTTGATGTCGTTGCTGGTGATAAAATTCTTGGTAAGTCTGAGATTAAGCTGAATCAACTTATCACGACAACAAGCTTGAGAGAGTTTTTTGAGAAATATCCGACTGTGTCTTGTGAATTTGATGGAACTTGTGTGATCAAAAATCATAACGAAGATTCATCCAACCATGCCAGTCCTGTTCTTGATTACCAAGTTTCGATTCATTACATCGCCACGAAAAAACTTCATCAAACTGAACTACTGGAAAATTTCAAACGCAGTCAAAGAATTGATTCGCAAGCTGGCGGTGACAATGCAGTTCCTTCCCATCGCGACGTTTTAACGAATATTAAAAGTTCTTCAAGACAAAAGGAAACTTTGAATGATTATGAAGCAGTTAAATCGGTTGGAGTTGGTCAATCTGAAGTAATAAAGAAACCTTCCACAAGTCATTCATCAAATTCAGTTTTGAATGCTCAGAAAAAAGAAAAATCTTCAGAACTTCCTCGCATTTACAGTTGCACTCTTCACATAAGCACAATTAAGTTTAACAGAAAGCCATGCAAAGGAATCTGGCAAGTGTTATTCTTTCACGATAAAGCTGACACCCAAAAAACTTTTGTTAATAAAGAGATCAATGAAGCGTCTGATTTAAGTGACAACACATTTGACTTCGATGAAGTTGAACTTAAACTTTTCTTTAAATCAGAAGCCTCTAACATTATGGAACTCATTAAGTCATCTGATAATTGTTGCTTGACAATTAAAGGACCCAAAGGAGCATTTGGAAAAGCCCATTTAGATTGCACGAGCTTACTAATTGGAAACAAAGAGAATAAAAGTGGGATGATCATTTTTCTCGATTCCGTTGAAAATGTTATGGCGATGGCGAATATTTATGTAACGATGAATGACTTGGGAATTAATTTCAATTCAATTCCTAGACCCATCACACCAAATTCCACCAAAGATGTTATTGAAACACGTTATTCTGACATGAATGTGACAAAAACCTTTGAAGATCAAAAGATGAGAATGTTGGATGAAGATTTGACTTATAAATTGATCGATGAATTGGAAGAATGGAAATCTAACCATCAGAAACAATTTATGTTGGATCTTAAACAAAAAGAAACTCAACTTCTTGAAGTTTTGAAAACTGAATGGTTGACAAAGCAAACCAAACTTGAGCAAGAAATTTTAGTGAAGGCTGAAGAAATGAAATCGTTAACAAATGCTTTGAAAGACGCTCAAAAAGATTTAAAAGACAATAACTCGAGAATGTCAAGAGATGATCAAGACCTTGAGACATATAAACGTGAATTGGAAGCAACTTATAAGAATCAATTAATTATCATTCGTGAACGTGCTCGAGAGCTTGAAACTGATTTGATGCATGAATTGAAATTGAAAGACATTCAATTAAATGATTTGAATCATTGTAATCAACACTTGAAGACTGAAAACTGTGAACTCCGACATAGACTAGAATGCTTGCAATCTGAATTCGCTGAACTTAAAGCAAATGTGATGCCACCAGAACAAGTTGAGAAATTAATTCAAGAAATTGTAAGAAATTAAATTTTAATTAATTTTGTGTAGGTGTATAACTAAATTAATTTGTTTCAAGAGATTGCTGAAGGAAAGATGCGATGTTCTCGAACAGTCTAAACTTCATTATAAGGAACAATGGGCCAAGGCTGTTCGAGAAAGTCACATTGTTAGACGACAACAAATTCGAAATGAAAAAGAAAATCTTTTTGATGCGAAATTTGAAAGGTGAAATGTTTGAATTTAAAGTTAATTAAATTATTAATTTCTCCTTCCATTTCAGCTTATACGGAAATTTGGACGATGACAATTGTGAATTAAATATCGATAAACATGAACTCGAACAAATCAAACAATGCTTAAATGTCAGTGATGATGAAATTTAATTTATTTTTCTATAAATATTTTTTATACAAGTTTCGATTTAAAAACATTTTCGATATTATTTATTAAATTAAAAGATTTTCTATTGTTTTTAAAAGCAGAATTTTTATTTATTTAGATTCACTTTCTGCCTTTTTTTGTTACTGATTTTTTTTATTAAACATCATTAAGGTTTGTCTCACTCTTTTGTTAAAAGATGAACAATTGTCCCAATGACTCTCTTTCCCCGATCATGATTCCATAAGTTCAAAAGCGGATCTTTGATCTTCTCTTCGAGAATATTCATAAGTTCGGTTTTCATCCACTTCATGCCTTCAGCAGTCTTCAATGAATCTGCTTGAATTAAAAGCCAACCTTCTTCAAGTAAGAACAGAAAATCACTGTTGTGAAGCTCAATTCTGACATCAGTTCCTGAGAATAAAATCAAAGGAATGATGGGAACCATCGTCGAGTCACGAATGAAAATCTTCGAAGTTTTCACTTTCTCTTGATAAATCAAAAATGGTGAAGTGAAGTTTCCAACATTTGAGTTGACACTTGATGGATGTAAACTCACATAACCATCTTGTTTTGTCTTGAATCTTAATTCACTTGCTTGAAATGCTCGTGGAACTGCACCCGAAAATGTGTTGACGTAATTCTTCTCCGGTGTGAGAACCTTAAAGAAAAGTTAAAATATTTTTAAAAAGGAGAATTAAATTTAATTAATAATCTTACCTTAACAACATTTGGATACAAAGCAGCACACAATATTGCACCAATAAGTTTAGAATTCTCTGAATTTGCATTCAATTCCTTCCCTGTGATTTCAAATAGATTATCGTCAAATGCTTTTCCTTTGGGTTGTTTTGGCATGTCAACAGGAACAAATCCGATAGAAATTAACAACTCAAGAAACTGAAATTTAATTTCTCCAAGCATCTCTAAAGTTCGAAGTGAAAGATAATTTTCTTCAGTGTAAACATGACCAGCATAGCGACTTTTCTTCTTCGCTTCCTTCCACTTTCTATAAGCCATAAGAACCGTCAAATGATCGCTATTACCAATAGCGAATTGCCGTTTACGAGCGTCAGCTTCTTGTCGCTTTGAGAATGGCGAGACGAAAGGAGATTTGTGACTGAGACAGGCACAGATTGTCAAAATACTGTCAAGACATTGAAATATTGCACCAAACAACATCAATTTGCCAATACGAACATCAACAGGTAAAAGTGCAAGATGCGATCCTAAAGCTGTCAAATCTTCATTTTCAAAAGCTCCAAGATTTTGAAGTCGCTTGACAGCCCCTTGAACATTGTCATCTGATGGTGGCTCAATTGCTCGATTTAAGATTGAAGTCAAAGTGTGACCATCAAAACAAGGCAACATTTTAATTCTTAACAAAAGTTGTTCTAAAGGAACTCGATGAATCTCAGGCACTGGCTGTGCGAGAATATTATTGTCATGTCGATGTTTAGTGAAGAGATGAATGCAAATTCCAGGCATCACACGACCAGCACGACCTCGTCTTTGACTGGCATTTGCTCTCGATATCCAAACAGTTTCCAGCGATTCCATGTTACGATTACTGTCAAAATGTTTTTCCTTCTGTTGACCAGCATCAATCACAAAGACACAATCGTCGATTGTCACAGAAGTTTCAGCGATGTTCGTGCTGAGAATAATTTTACGTTTTCCATGCATCTTCTTAAACACCAAACTTTGTTCTTCCGATGATAATGTCGAATGCAAAGGAATAAGAACGAAGTTATTTGAGCGACTTCCAAATAGTTTACTATCCATGAGTCCATCGAAAACGGCTTGAATCTCAGCTAATCCTGGCAAGAACACTAAAATTGTTCCTTCACGTGGCCAATCATGTTCATCCGACTCTACGATGTAAGTCAGAACTGCTTCAATAAGTTCAGGATTGATTTTCAGTGGATCCATGAGAAACAATGTCTTGCATGTCATCCGCGAATAGTCGATGTATCTTGCAATCAAATCAGCGAGTTTTAAGTTTTCGTCTTTCGCAAATCGTGGCGGTGGAGCGTCGTTTGCTCTCACATCAGCATATTCCAACTCTTGCATTAATTGTTCTTCATCTTTTCTTGATATTTTCTTCGCATATTGTGTGTCGGGTTCAAGAACAAATCCACTCCACTCAAGAATTTCTTCGAGGAAAATCTGTTGAACCGGAAATGTTCTTCCTTGAATTGTTAAGACTGGTGCACCGTTAAAGTATTCAGAAAATAATTTTGAGTTGAGTGTTGCTGACATTAGAACAACTTTCAATTGTGGTCGCTTTTGAAGAACTTCTTTAAGAATTAAAAGAAGAAAATCTGATTCTTCTGATCTTTCATGAACTTCATCGAGAATTAGATGAGTAACAGTATCGAGCAGTGGATCAGAGTAAAGTCTTCGAAGAAGAATTCCAGTTGTACAGAAAGTCAGACGTGTTGATGATGAAATTTTATTTTCGAGTCGTATTTGATAGCCAACAACCCCACCAATTTTCTCATTTCTTTCATCACTTATCCTTTCAGCAACTCCAATTGTAGCGATTCTTCTCGGTTGAGTAACAATGATGTCGATTTTTGAAGGATTCTTCAGGCCTTGGGACGTCGTCATCCAATGATCGAGAATAAATTGTGGAACTTGAGTTGACTTACCACAACCAGTGTCTCCACTTATAACGACAACTTGATTGGAATTGATTGTCTTAACAATTTCATCCTTCATACTCCATGCAGGAAGTGTCTGACGAGCTTCAAGCATCTTTTTGTAATAAGAATTGTTTAGTTTCTCTTGAAACTTTCTGATCAAGTTCAAATTATCTTTGAGAACTTCTTGATCGCTTAAATTTCGTTTATCGAATTTGTCGACACGTCCCAATCTGTGATGAGATGGTAAATTGCTGTTGTCGTCTTCTTCGTCTTCTTTATCTAATTCAAACGGGTCGTAGTCAAAGATGCTGATATCTGATGATGGATATTTAAAGAAAGTATTTTTATTTAAATAACTTAAAATTTCTTCTTCGTTTCGGAGTAAATCGATGACACTGTAAACAGATGGGATTTGATCTTTGGCAAGTTCACGAGATTCTTCTATAAGTCGTTGATTGATTCGCAAGCAAATTGATTTGGGGATGTCAGCGATCTTATTTCGAATCAGAATGATTGGCGCAGCTGCTGGATATTTGATCCATTTTGGAAAACGAATTTCAACGTACCACGTTCGAAGGCCGTCGTCAGGTTCGTCTTTCTTTTTAATTCCTGATGTTGAGCCGTCTTCATTCTTGTTGATGTCATGAGAGTATCTACATTTGGGACCGAATCTACACTTTCCTTTCTCAATCAAATTTCGACATTTATCAATGTCAATCTTTTTCTTATGAAGTCGCAATCTTTGCAGCTCTTGAAGACGAGCTTCCTTTTCCAGTTGCTTCTTTTTCTCAATTTTCTTCTCTTCTGATGGCGAAAACTTAAGAAGATAATCCAGTCTAAGTTTGAATTGCCAAATATGATTCTTTTCAATTTCTTGAAATTCTTCAGCACTGTAAATTGATTTCAATGATTCCATCTCGTCGTTCATCATTTCGTAACGACTTTCTTCGCTCATATCACATTCGACAAAGTCTTTTCGCCGTGTAGGAAAATATTTATCGAATAATAAATTCATAGAATCGTCAATATTGTCGTTGAACATGTCAAGGCACTCGAGGCAGTGTCGTTTGTGAAATCCATAACTTTCAAGTTTAACTAAAGCATAAACTTTCATTTTTTCTTCACCACTTTCAGCTGATCGCATGTAGCTATAGTCGAAGCCTCCTTGAATCACCAGCTCTCCTCTTTCCTTCCAATAAGACTTCTTTATCTTCGATCCTCGATCTTTATAATCTGCTACACTTCCAAAGTTAAACTCATCACCATGAATGTATTTCAATGTTGACATTATCATGTTGTGACTTTCTTCCTGCAGACTCAACACTTGAAGCTCTACTTTTGTAGTACTTTTTGCCGGTGCTGGAATATCTTTCGTGGTGTTTCTAAAATATGAATGAATTATTGGGACACGTTGTTCAAATAATTTTCATTTTAAGTTTTCTTACGAAGCACGAACGTCGGCAATTGGCCGAAGAAAAAAATCTCCAAATATACTTTTAGATTCACCTTCCATTGCAATTAAAAAATAAAGAAAAAAATATAAAATTTCTTATATTTTATCAATAATAAATTTGGCTAGAATTTCACAATCGAATGAAAGCTTTGAATGAATGTAAATAAAAATCAGCTGATTGCAACGTGAATTTATTTTTGAATATTTAACCGTTAAACAATTGAAAAATGTGCACAGGCTAAATTAAAGTAAAACAAAAACTTCTTTCACAATTCATAAATTAATCATTTATTCATTAGTTAGGTACGTAGGAGTTGAAAAAAACATTTTAAAGTTAATATCGAATGAGATTTCTTCATGCATAATTAAAACGAGATTTAACTCTTTCTGAGAACTTTCTTGTGCTGAATTTCAAGCCTTTTCTGATTTTCTTTTATTTCTTTCTCACGAAGTTTCCTCGACAATTCTTGTGGATGCATTCGCTTTCGATGTGAATAATCTGGAAAACAAATAAATTTAATAGATAATTAACTAAGACGATGAAATGTTGCCTACAATTTCCACTGCTGACAAAAGTTTTAAAACAAAATTCACATGAATATTTTCGCAGACCAGAATGTTGTGCATTGACGTGATTAGTGAGTGTGTTCTTCAGTTTGAAAGCTTTCTCGCAAATCTTTAAATACAGAAGATGTCTTAAATACATTAACTTAATATTCAATTCATAATTACCTCGCAAATAAATGGTTTCAAGTCACTATGTTTAACTCTTTTATGACTTATGAAGCACTGCCTATTAACAGCTGAATAATCGCATTTATCACAAAAAAATCGAGTCTCACTATGGATTGACATGTGTTTCCTCAAACAATGTTTATTCTTTAGCCACTTCTGACATATCGTGCATTGTGTCTGAAACTCAAAATCTTTGTGCGTCGTCAAATGATACGAAAGATTACTTTTGCTAGCAAAGTTCTTCAAACACGTGTCACATTTATGTTCTTTTCTGAAAATTGTTTTTCTTCGTAGTTTTTTATGAACTGAATTGATGTGAGCAGTTAATCGAGTGGAAGCTCCAAAACGTTTTCCACAAGTTTCACAACAGAACAAAGTTTTCTTTTCTTCCGGTAAATGGGAAATGACATGACTAGAAAGTGCACTCTGATAGGAGAAAGCACGATTGCAGTTGGGTTCAGGACATTTTAAATTACGTTCACCTTCTGGCAGATGATTTTGAATGTGATATTGAAGAATCTTTGGACATGTGAGTAGTTTGTTGCATAAATGACATCGAAAAGCATTTGGCTGAACGTGACGTGCCATGTGCAAAGCAACCTGTTTTAACTTTGAAATTTTAGTATCACAACAAGTTACGAATCCTTTTTCAGAGTGAACGCTTTTAAAATGGCTCATCATAGTTGTGTATTTGCGAAACTTGATTGATGGTTCACATAAACTGCATTCCAATCGATAGAATTTTGTTACTAGTTGCACAAGAGCTTTTCCTTTTACGACGAGTCTTCCGTTCTTAATCATTTCTTTTGGAAACTTGTCAAGATTACAATTCAACTCACGTTCTACTGATGCTTTTTCAATTTCTTCATCTGATTGACTTTGATTTGTTTCCTGTAATTTTTCTTCCGCTAATTCAACAACTTTGCAATGAAAATTTTGAGAGAATATTGGATTTACTGTTTCCTGAGCTATCTTTTCTTTGCCTGATTCAATTGAATTGGAATCACCACTAGAAGCTTCATTTAACTTTAATTGTGATTTGTTATCCTTTAAAACAATAATATATCTGATTTCATTATTCTGTTGTGCTTCTACTTGTGCTAACGTTTGTTGTTTGTAGAAATTTTCTTGAGATTTATGAATCAATTCATAAAACTGATCAAATGCATCTATTTTCTCTGTACATGTTTTGCAAATTAGTGCATTATCACTGAGCTAAATAAAATAATTAAAATATCAAATTTGTTATAGTCATTCGATTATTAAAATGAGAAACTTACTTGCAAATTTAGATATTTCAGAATTTTTCCTCGAAAATTTACATCAATTGTAAAGTATTCTGTCGTTCTGTCAAAACACAATCGACAGAATAGTGACATTTTTCTTCGATGTTTTTTTCTAAATTTATTTTTGTTTACTTTTTGTCTAAAGCTACAGTAAAACTTCGACTTGTGAAATTCAGGGTTGAGTATAATTATTTAAAGCAGGGCTTTATTAGTTTTCTTTATTTTTATTTACCAGGTGTTCTTAGCGCAAATATTTTTATTTGTACTTGTTAAATTGAAGTTGATTTTTAAAAGTCTAATCGCTGGATTAAAACAGGAATTTAGAGGATATCCTAGAGAATTCTTGACAATAATTTGTGTTTACGTTGAATTTCCTCATAACATTGGAGCAGCAATCATTTGCTAAGCAGTTCTTTCGTGTTTAATTTAAAATTTAAATGGTTGTCAAGTTCTACTGAACAATTGAATGACTTTATTATAATACAAGAACGGTGGAGAAAAAATGAATATTCCAGATGAATCCGAAAAGATATCCGAAGAAACAAGTCAATGTTCTGATTTGCAAGAGAATGAAATTTTTAATCTACCAGATGAAATTTTTTTTCACATCTTTCAATATGTGAATATCTCATCACGCAAAACTGTCTCACTAGTCTGCAGGAAATTTTATGAACTGATATGTATTGTAGAAAGAGATTGTCATCCACTGGATCTTTCTTATCAACAGGTGAGAATGAGACAAAGTAATATAAATAAACTTTAAAGAAATTAATAATTTCAGATTTGTGATGGAGATATTCACGATTCGATTGTGAATTCATTTCGGGAATTTGAAGACCTGACAATAAATCTCAAGCATTGTCGTGTTGTGATCAACATAGAAAATATTTTAGATGTGATGGTAAAGTTTGGAGGGAGAATAAAAAGATTCAAATTATGGTGTTCAATTCAAAGCGAATCGTCAGAATTGTTAGAGTGGCAGTTGATTAAAATATTGAATTGTCTTCCCAATGTAGAAGATTTAACACTGAGAAATATTTGCGTGGGAGGCAGGAGTAGTGATGATGATTCTGAGCTAAATATGCATAAACTGAGAAATTTGATGATTGATTATTGCATGTTCGATTCTCCAAATATTTTAAACAAAATTCCAAAGGACACAGTCAGAGATTTGATCTTCACTTTTGAGCCTGTTGATGAGACGAGCTATCAACAATTCTTTAATAAACAAACAAAAATCAGAAAGCTTGAAATATTTGAAAACGATCAAATAAACTTCAGTCACCTCGAACTGGAACATTTAAAGATTAGCTCAAATATTAATTTACCTGTGGTGTTACGACAGCAACCAAAACTTCGTTACCTTGATTTTGCCATTACTTGGATTGATAACGAAATCTTTACAGCAATGTGTGAATTGAAAGATCTTGAAGTCGCTAAAATGCTAATCGATCAAGTATCTTGTCACGTTTTTAAATCACTCAAAGGAATGTTCAAATTAAAAGAACTTCGCTTAGATTCTCATTGTTCATACGACGGTGGCTATCTGCTCGAGTTAAGCATGATGCAATTCTTGCAAATTGAAAAGTTCACACTTTTATTCAGTGAAAGGAAAATTTCACAAGAAATTCTCATACAGTTAAGCCAAAACTTCCGAAAATTGAAGCATATTGAATTTCTTAATCGCTCGATTAGCATCATCAACACACTTCTAGAATATTTTCCAAATCTAGAATCGATTCTTTTTGATTTCTTTTCTATTTTTGGAGCACCAGAAGATATTTTAATCGTAAGTGAAGATTTAAGACACGAGAATCTTAAACAATTTGTCGTGATTAACATCAATATGAATGAAGTTGAAAACACAAGATCACTTCTCAAACTTATCAGTGTTTGTCCAAACCTGGAGCGCATTATGTTATCAAAACTAACCGGGATTTTTCACGAAGATCTTCAACAAATTTTTGACGATCATCCAAAGTTAACTCATTTAAGTCTTGAATTTGATAGCTTCAGCCTTCAATATCAAACAATTCAACTTATTCAAAGTGCTGTTTCGAGGCTCAAACACATTCGATTTGATGGACTCAGCAACTTTCCGTCTTATTCCATATTAAAAATACTCTTTGAAGATGAATTTCCTAACATCACATTCTACAAATATTCAACAGGAGACGGCCAACTTATCATGAAGAAACGAAATGTTTCCGATTGGTATTTGGATTTTAAACTCATGGATCATTTTTAACTAAATTTCATAGTTTGGAAGCAAATTTTTATTAATGTCGTCGAGCCTGTGGATCCAAATACTAATCGCTAAGGCAATGGCGGTAAAACAATGGCAATTACGAGCGATTTTATTTCTATGAAATTTCAAATCGTTATAAATCATATTTCACATATTCAAATAAACAATGATAACTAATAAGATCTTTCTCTTAACAAATATGATCCCAACGACGTAGGAAAACTTGCGAAGGCAAATGAACGACAATTTCTTTCTGAAGGAAATCAAAGGTTAAATCAAAGTCTTCTTCAGCTTAATATTTTAATGTTACCTAAGATATTGTAAGCAACTTCACGATTTCTTTATCAAGGCTGAGAAATGATTAAACGATTCTGGGTTTAACAATCTAAAGAAAATGTTCATTTAGCGATCGCATTAACTAAATAAGTAAATTTCGGTTATCTTTAAACGAGAACAAAGCGAGCACGATTTCCAAAATTAATTTGATTAATATCTTCGTTTCTTCGATTCGATTTGATATATCAAATAACAATTTCATTAGAAGTGATCTTTGGTGAGCTTTTTATAAACTTCTTACCAACTTAGAAACTCTTAATCAAACTATAAAATTAATGAACAATTTTTCGCACTCTTCACAATGAACATCAAAATCATTCCAAGATTTTTTATCTCCATCAACCGCGGGTGACCGAAATTTAGTCGGGATCATTAGAAAATTACGTAACATGACTGGGCTTTAAATTTGCCTCAAAATGTAAATAGATAAGGAAATATTTTGTAAATAATCAAATTCAAATTAAACTTAATATTTTTTATTCAATCGCCGATTGGCGCTCAGCGACAATTAAACTTCAATTTTAAGCGGAATAAATTAAAATATCACATGAAGAAACAATAAAAGAAATTCTTTAAGATAAAATGCAATGATGTTGACTTGTAATGTCGTCATTCCCATCTTTAATATTATTTTGTGCTTGCAATATTGACTTGATGCTTTCAGCTTCTTTCATCCAATCGAGGATTTGTTTGTGTAGTAACTTCTTTCTTTCAACATCGACTTCTTCATTTAGTAATGGCACGAGGATACCTAAAGCACGTTTATATGACTCGAGTGAAGATTCTAACTTCCTTTCATAAGCGTAATATTCTGCTGATTGTCCAATTTCCAATCCATTTCTTAATTGCGGATGCGAATAACATTTTTGGAGAAGAGTTTTGAAGTTTTGCGATGGTGCAAGAGCTTCTCGTACCGAGACTGTTGATTGTGATGGAATTGCTGGTTGCTGAGATTTCGAAACTTCAGGTGTTGACGATGTTTGTTGTTGATTGGCGAACAATATTGAATGTTTAATTTCTTCAGCTCTATTTAGATAACTTAAAGCTCTTGCACGTAATGATGCTTTTCTTGTTCCACTTTCAGCGTCAATTAAAGGTACGAAATAAGTTAAGCCTTCACAATAAAGATGATAAGCTTTCGTATAATTCTGATTTTTGTCTTCTTCAACTGCTTTTGTCACAATTTCAATTGCTTTTTCCATATTTTCATCGCTTGGTGCATGTTTTAAATCAACGAAATCGTGATTAAAAAAATCATCGAATGTAATTCTTTCATTTGGATCATGTTTTAGGAGTCGTGTTAGCAAATCTTCACATTCTATTGAGATCTTTGTGTTACGAGGAATTTCAATTTTTTGTAATGATTTCACTTTTTCCATTAATTCTTCAATGGATTTGGAACTGTAAGGAGCGCTTCCGAAAAGGCATTCATACAAAATTACTCCAATGCTCCACAGATCAGCTCTAGCGTCGTATTTATGTTTCAAGATGATTTCAGGTGCCATGTACAATGGAGATCCTTTGATTGTGTCATTTTCTTCTTCTGGAGTTAATTGCTGCGCAAATCCAAAGTCGCAAATCTTTAAAATGTAAGTTGAAGTTGACTTCGAACGTGTAAGCAACAAATTTTGAGGCTTCAAATCGAAATGACTGACATTGTTATCACGAAGATACTTCATGGCTTCTGCTAACATTCTAATGAAGATGCGACACGTAGTTTCAGGAAGTCTTTGTCTTTTCTTAATGAACGATGAAAGCGAAACTTCACATAGTTCCATAATTATGTAAATATTCTGTGCATCCCAGCAAAAATCTTCCATTTTTACAATATAAGGATGTTGAAGTTTCTTTAATAATTGAATTTCTTGAACAAGATTGTCAATCGACAATTTTCGTCCTTTTAAAATTCTCTTTCGATCCAAAATTTTTATTGCCACAATTTGCCTTGTTATTTTATCAATCGCTTTATGAACTGTAGAATATGTACCAGAACCTAAAAGGTTTAATAATTCGTAGTTATTTATGTTTGCCATTTTTATAAGAGAAGGAAGTTTTATTTAATTTTCTATAGAAGAAGTACAGTAAAACTTCGACTTGTTTGTTTACATTTTGTGAAGAAAATAAACACGTTGAGTTGGGTTTTAAGTTCATTTTCTCTAAATATAAAATTATTTTTCTATAGAATCTTGTTAACTGTTTTTATAATCATGGGATCAAAGAAGAAATTAGCTCAGAAGCTTGAACGTGCAACACATGCAAACTCTAGAAGAACATTAGCAGTTATTAGAGATATCAAAAAAATAAATAAACGAGATAAAATTAAAGGCGATTTTGCTACAAAGGTACCTAAATTGAATAATTTTCTACAAAAAATGATTTATATTCTATTAAAATTTTATAAAAACTATTTAGGCCAACATTGAAGGCAAGAAGCTTTCATTTTTTGCAGAGAAGATAGAAGACAAAAATGAAGCATTAACAGCTGAAGAATTCGAAGCAATAATTAACGAGTAAGTAAACTTAATTTTAAATCGTATCTTTTAACAAAATTAAATTTATTTATTTTCCTCTATTTCAGATACTTTCATAGATTTGATGATGAACTTGAGCAAATACAATTAAAGACTCAAATTAACAGCAGACGAAGAAATCAACATTCAAGTCGAGAATCGATCATTAAAATAACTCTCGAGAAAGATATCAACAATTTCAAAGCTGGTGGCATGGAACTCTTAGATCTTTGCGACCCAATTCAATTTAAAGCTCTTAAAGATTGGGATGGCAATGCTCACAATATTCAACATTTAAAAATGAAATTCATTTCGAAAAGTTATCTTGACCAGCTCAAGTAACAAGAAAATTTATCTGAAAATCAAACGAACATTAAATAAAAGAATTAAATTTTATCTTTAATTTTTTTTATTTAGGTATTTCCTTTTTTCCATCGAGCAAATGTTTCTACGTGGCTAAGTAAATTAAGTTTAAGAAATATCAAAGATTAATGCATTAATATTATAAGATAAGAGATATAACACCCTTAAGTTGTTTTGTTTTCATATTTCAAAAATTATTTCATCTTTATTTTTTCTCCAATTTTCCTTTGCAAGAAGAAAAAAAACAAAATGATAAAGAAAACTCATAAAAAATACATAACGAGAATAAGTTGATTAATTTACATATGATTGATAATCCAAACATCTTTCAGTGATGAGATACGGTTGCAACTCAACAAATATTTCCTGTAAAAATGATCGCGCGATAGAAGACAAAAAGAAGTTATGAAAACTTTCTTTTCGTTTCAAACAACGCAGTGAATTTTTTTTTCTTTACATAATCGAGCAGAGGCCTGAATTTTCAACCCCACGTCTAACAGGAACCGAAATCTTTTCAAATTTGACAGATTGCAATTCTGGTTTTACTTCATAACTAATTTCAGGTTCGTCTTGACGACTCTCCGCTTCATTTTGATGATCCTTTTGTGGGTCTGATTGGAGGTCTACACTATTTGAATCTAATTTATTGACTGAATCTAGATTACTGTTTTCATTCTGATCATTTACATTAGAATTAGAATTTAAGTTCTTATTCGATAAACTACTTTGTGCCAATGATGAAAGTACAATTTTTAATTTTTTATTGCGTCCCATCGACGGTTGAGCGCCACTGGATTCTGGTCGTGAGTTATTATCATCATCGACATCACGTGAATGCTCATCGTGAGCCGGAGGTGAAGGCAACAGCGATGAATCATCAAACACAGCGTTGTCATCATGTGCTGGCTGGAATGGCGTCTGCGGTGAGTTTATGTAAGCATCATCTAATGGACAAATGTTTGTCATGGAAGATACAATCGAAAATCATTTATGGTTATTATGTTGTTTGAATTGTCATAAGAAATAACAAAATTAAGAAGAAAAACAAAGAAAAATCTCACCCTGCATTGCGTCATCGATAGCAATTTCCGTCACTTCCACAAAAGCATCCTCTTCATCAACTAAATCTTCATATCCATCATCCTTTGGCTCTTCTTTGATTTTTACAATTAAATTTTGCTCTGAATTATCGTCTGATGGTGTGACGTGATTATCATTGGTGTCATCATCGTCATCATCGTCAGGAACCAATTGCGTTTCAATCTTTGGTTCATTAATCATGACATCGTCATCTGCTGGTATTGTCACATCAACTTTCTCATCGATCATTTCAGACTCATCAAGGATTTCTGTAACGACTGGTTCTTCTGGTGGCAACATGATGACATCATCGTCATCATCAGTTCTTGCAATTTGCTTTTCTCCTTCTTCGTCATCTTCTTCGTTCTCTTGCTTTATCACGACATCATTAGAATTCTCTTTCAAATCTTCTTCAACTTTAGACTCTTCAGCTGATGCTTCCATTAAACCAGACTCATCAAATGTTAGTGATGCCTGATAAATTATAAATAAGTACATATTAAAGATTTATGATTTTATAAAAAAAAAGAAATTCAAATTACCTTGTAATCCTCGTAACAAATAGGATGATAAAATTTGTTATCAACCTTAAGTGCTGAACGTAAATGCCATTCTTCAGTTTCTTCATTAAAGAATGTTTCAAATTTATCATGACACATTTCACAGCAATGTTCATCATTATCGGGACCAGCTGGACAACTGATTGTTGCAGCATTATCTAAACTTCCACCAGGGCCACGTAAGAAATTTGATTCATCACCTTGATCAGCCATCGATTCCATTTGTTGTGCTTCGAAAAAGTTTTTCTCTGTTAATTGAATAATGAAATTTAGTAATTAAATAATTTCTTAAACCTTTTATTCAATTACTCACCTCTTTCTTCAAGATCTTCAATCTCTTCATATTTAATCCAATCTGATTGATTATAATACCATTTACGGAAATGTGCGCGACGTTTACTGTCACGTTCACGACGATTCTGACGGAAATGCCAATCAAGATGTTGGCTATATTTCATTGTCTGTTCTGGAGGGAATCTTAAACCACAACTGCTGCATTGAATTCCAGAATAAAGCGTGTCAATGATTGCTGCTTGTCTCTTTTTAATTGTTTCAGGACGTGACAATAAAACTGGTTGAATATTTCGTTTATCATCAATTTGAGGTAATTTTCCTTTCCTTGTATCATCTGATGAAACTTCTGGTGACTTTTCCTTACTCTCATTGTTAAATGTTGATGTTGGTTCATTATTTCCACTAGAATTGGAGCCACCAATAATTCCAGTTGCAACAAGTTTCTTAAGCAGATCGTTGATGTCTAAGTTTGGAACATTTAGGGATGCAGGTCCAGTTGTTGACACAACAGCTTCATGTCCGATACCTGGAATCACATTCATTGCTGGAAGTGTTTGTGATGGAATCAAATTTTCATTTTGTTGTTGTGGTTGCTGTGTTCGCATGTCATTCTCCACCAACATGTTAATATCAAGAGCATCATCCACTTGTGGGATTAATGGCGGTGATTTACAACCTCTAGAAAGATGAGTTCGTCGCATGCCAAGCATGTTAACTCGGCCTGGTTGTACATTGTCTGGTAACACCGTAAATCGGATGAAATGCTTTCCCATTTTTTTCGGTGTTCCGCCAAACTCAACTTTAAAGATTTCATTGTTAATGACAACCGTGAGAAAGAAGTCAGCAAATTGAAGCGAATAAATTTGTCCTTTAAATTCAAAATATTGAATTGTTGTGTCGAGAAAGACTGGAACCATAATTTCAGCATCAATGACAATGTTTATCAATCCAAGCACCAAGTCACTTCGCTTTCTTCCAATCTTCACTTCCGGTGCTTTTCCTTCAATTCTCACCATTCGCAATTTATCATTAAGAACGATTTGTGTTGGTTGATTGTTAAAATAACATTCATAGAAATTATTATCAATATAAAGTTCACGCGTTGGTGAACCAAACTTTATTTGATGAACATTTGATTCGACTAAGAAAGATTTGTATGAATCGTTGAAATTGAGATCGATTGAATATTGATCGTCGATGATGACACGACTTTGGCCAGCACTAAATTTAATATCATGTGGTTCGCCTAAGTCGTTAAAGATAATTGCTGTCTCATGATAAAAACGAAGTAAATGATCTTTTGTTCCATCTAAACGAAGTGTTCGCATTTTATTATTTAAAACTGGTTGCGAAATGCTTTGAGGTAACACGAGCGGCATTTGTGATTGTTTTTGCATTTGCATCACCATTGGATTTGATTCCCAAGGATTTAAAAAGTGATGTGGCATCATGTTATGCGTTGGTGGTGTCATCATTGGCATTGGTGGACGAATGTTTGTGTTCATGGGAGGTAACGGCCATTGATTATTATTTGGTTGATTCCATTTCGAATTCTTTCGCTTTTCTTTACGAATGCTTGCTGGAACTGAACGTGAAATTTCTTTCTTAACTCTTCCAAGACGTTCAATAAACATTTTCTTACCAGTTGGCTTTCTTAATTCAGCTGCCGTCAAATTTCCCATGTCAGGAACTTCGTCAATTCTTTCATCATTCACATGGTTGAATTTCTGTTGCTTCATTGGTGGCGGTTGATTAACGATTTCAGGTTCTTCCTCAACCGTGTTCAAATTTTGTGATGTAGTTGATTCTTCATCAATTTTCACTTCGCCAATTTTTGTATCTTTACGTCCAAGAATCTTTCGTACAAGTTCAGCTGTTCCATTCTCTCCTGGTGGCATTTTTGGTAATTCATCCAACAATTTGATTCCACCTCGAAGTTTTGCTTTCTCTTTTGTTGCATTAAGTTTTGCACGAACAGCTTCAAAATCAGCTTTTTCCTTCTGAAATTATTTTATTCTGTCATTCAAAATGATCACAAACATTTGATATGTCAAAACTCACCGATTTTGATCGACGCTCTTCAGATGCTTCTCCTAATGTTCTCAAGTCAACATCTTGATTGCCAAATAATCTTAAAAAATAAAGAAATTTAATTAAATTAAGTTATAAAATGATGCAAATTATTAAAATGATAAAATTTCTTCATACAAATCTGTTTCCGCTCGGTTCTTTTTAATTGATGGCTCTGATTCCAATGGTTCATCGCTTATTGATCGTCGCTTCTTTCCACCTTCAATACCAGCATTTGTTGATCTTAAATCTGTATCATATTTCGATGGCTCAACTTTTCCTATTCCTGTAAAGAGATCTAATTATGTCAATCACAAGAAAATTATAAAGAAATGTCGAATGGGCGAAACTTGTCAAAAATTAAAAATTAAATAAACTTTCGCTTCTCGTCACAACAACAAATGCCTGCAAAAATTTCCATCTGTCGGCTCATCATTTTATGGATGTCTCAAGAATTTATGTAATTTCTAAAATGACATTTTCTCACTGATCTTTGTACACAACGAAGGACCTCAAATTCAAAATAAAATCATAATTATCGTCACTGTTAATTAATAAAAAAAGAGATGTCGTCGTCAATAAAAAACGATCCCTGGTTTTAAGTCCCCACGACATTTTGCAGATTTGTTTTTGTTTTGTTTCTTTTTTATTCAATTACATTTTTTTTATGTAAATTAATTCTTAATAGATTTCCCCAAAATTACTATAAAGTGTGGATAAAACAATGAGAAAACTCTTTTTATTAACTTTTTTTTAATCATCAAAACTAAAGTTATTAAGGTTTTAATGAAAGGAACATTCATTAATGTAAAATGAGTCATCATTAATATGACACATTCAGGTACAATTTTCATTTCTTTGTTTTAGTTTTATGAGCACTTTGTCATTATTATCACAGATATTTAAAGATCCTTAAGCTACAGAAGGTTTATCGCCGTCACAATAAATTTTAAAAGTGATTTACTTATTGTGACTACTAAAATTGGTTTATTTTCTTTACCGTTATCATCGGATGGAATATCATGACTAGACTTCAAATCTTCATCATTCAACAAGTCAGTTAGAAGTTTATCTTTGTTAGACTTGCTACTTGTTGGATTTGTAGTGCTGTCGGGTTTCATCAATGCATCACTGGAGAGATTGAAACGTAAATCAACATCCTTAGAACTATCGCTGTTGTTTGGTGGTGACATTTTCGAGGGACTTTTCGATGAACGTGATTTGGAACCTATTGATGATTTATGGTGATGTGAAGAAGAGCTGCGTGCTGATTTTTTCTCTTCGTCGTTTCTCTTCCTTGGTGATGTATCATCACTTGATCCTGATTTTTTACGTTCACTTGATTTCGATGATGAATTCTTTGATGAATGTGATGATCTTGACTTTGTATTTTGACTATTGTTCTTGTTCAGTTTCATTGAATTGCTATGCGAATCTTCTCTAGATTTTCGTATTCTCGGATCTCTTTCCTCATCTCTTGACATTTTATTGTTGGTTTGTTGTTGACTAAATTTTGGAATTCTTGGCAGAGATTTTGTCAAGGAACTTCCAGAAAGTGACACTAATGGAGAAGGAATTGATGGCGGCATGTTAGAGTGACTAATTGTTGTCGATGGAACATTTTGTCTCATTCGAAGTAATCGTGGATCTCGAGAACGAGCTGTCGATATCATTCCAGCACTTACTGGTGCAATTCGAACACGACCTTGTTGTGCAGGTGGAGGAATCTAAGAATAATTTTGATTGATGTCATTAGAAATGGAAGTTAGATATTAAAAAAAAATGTCTTACCATTATTCCAGGCATTCCAGTCGATTGGACTAAAGAAACAGGAACTACTGGCACTGATGGATTCTAAAAATTAACAAATCTGTTAGTGAAAAAGAAAACTAATTAAAATTTTACTTTAATCTTACAACAAATCCACTACGAATTTCTTTTTCTGATTCAGCAATTTTCTTCTTCGTCACCATCAGTTCGAGTTCAATTTTTCGTTGCTTCAACTCCAACAATTCGCGTTCTTTCTCTTTCATTTGCTTTAGAAGATCTTCCTGAGCTCGAGTTTGAAGTTGAGCTTCTGGTGGTGGCTGGTTTTTGAGAAAGTTTGGATTAACATGAACTGATTTAGGCACAACTTTAGCTGTTATTGGCCAATTGTTATCCAAAACGTTGACTTTAACATCTAAAGCATAAAGCTTTGTTTGGGGAAAGACTTCATTCCATGTCATTCGAAGATTGAACATCTTTTCACGAACTTTTTCATTGACCTGTTAATAATATATTATTAAAAAATGTTGACAGAAATGAATCAATTTTTTTATCTTCATTTACCTTTTCAAACACTCCACAAAACATATTTACAATATTTTGTGCGAACAGTTGTTTGTACTTATCACCGACATTTTTAACAATCGAATCAATTAAATAAAGTATTGGTAGTTTAACATCCGGTGACACCTAAATAAGGCAGCAGAAAATATTTAAGTTAAAACGAAAACCAACAACGAAATTGAATCTAAAGTCTTCTTGTTGTTCTCTACACAATCTTGTAACTGCAAAGTGACTCAAAAATTATTTATTTTGATTTTATTCTATAAGATGAAATGATCAAGAGAATGAAAATGATTTGCATTACTCTTCTTTTTATTTTTCAAAAATATTCAAATGTGTTAAGTCACGATTCTATGTACTCTAAAAATTAAGTTTTTCTGTTTCGTGAATATACTTTTTAATAAATACATTTAAACAATTTCGGTTTGTCTGGGAATTTCATATAATTTAAAGCAGATTCTAACGAAAACATTACTTTTATGTTTAGCTTTATGGTTTGATTAATTCGAATTTAATTGCAATTTAATTTTAAATTGAGTCAATATCGTTAATCAATTCTTCCAATAAAACAATAAAACTTACAGAAAAGTTGTGACTCTAATTAAAATGTCCACTTTAAATTATGTATTTAATGAATCTTCTAATCAATTATTGCTAATAAGAAGTTATTAACAATCCAAACAGATGTTGGAAAAGTCTCATTCATTTTTGTTTGGAAAT